>CABFOW010000403.1:243143-253989 GCA_902141385.1 Timema californicum
ATGTTGGGGACGTGAGAAAAAGACAGTGTTTTTGCAGTTTTTATAGCAAAACTATTTTGGCCAAAATTAATACAATATTGCTCCAGCAGAAACATAAGAGTTTAATATTCTTCACTTGGTGATATCAACAGATGTCATTAAATTCCAGTATACCCTTGAAAATTATTCAAAAACTGTTGAGGTCATGCGGAGAAAATTAAAATATATGTTTGTACTGGAGAAATATTTTATTTATTTTGACAAAAAAAAATATTTACACAGCCTTTCGTGTCCTCTACATCAGCGATTCTTAACCGAGGGGCCATGAAAGGTTTTTAGGGAAACCTCGGGAAAAAAATTTAAAATATTATTTGCTTATTACTGAAGTCAATTATCTTGAATGTTTCGTTTTGGAAGAAAGAATTCGATTATCAATTTCCCATGGTAATGGAGGGGAGGGGAAGCACGGATAATAAAAATCACGGAAAGTAAAAATCACGGACAGTAAAAATAATCCCCATCTGTTTACAATCGCCATTCATAATTTACTGCTCTTTGTTTCTACTTATTTATGTGAAAAGGAAACTCCACAGAGGATAAAAATTAAAACGGAATCCACTCCGAATCGACTCTTGCATGTGAATAGGATTATATTAAAACGGAATCCACTCCGAATCGACTCTTGCATGTGAATAGGATTGGAAGAAAAGAAAAATTAGTGGAAAGTGTTCAACAGCAGAGGTCCCATTACATTTGGGTAAGTTAAATCTCTTTGATTTATTATTTTGTTATTATAACCAGTAAATAAAGCCACTATTTTAGAATCAGTCTTAATGATTCATATGTTTGTAAAAAACAAGGGGGGCCACGAACATAGTTTAGGATATTTAAGGGACGCGAGTTATAAAAGGTAAACAACCACCTGATCTACAGCTCCACCTCAACTCTCGTTCCTACTCGAGACAAGGAAGACAAAAGGTATGTGCTCCCTAAATGATGACAACACACCAATATGACATGGCCCACGTGAGAGATACTTGGTTCCAACACCAGCTAACATTAGAAGAAAATTCAACAAAATAACGTTTTGTATACCCCAAACTCGGCCCCCATCAAGAAGAATCTTGAAACTGCCCGAATGTCAGAACAACACCGATTACTCCTTGATGACGTCAGTTTGGCGAGTCACGTGATTGTTTTCATCGTCAGACGACACCTCACGAAAACCCTCCCGCGCGCACCGGACACAAACTGACCGAATCACCCGGTCAAAACAGCGGGCGACGCACAACTGACACACCACAGACAACGAGAGATTGGTTTGTTGATCTGATCCTGAAAGGAGTGGGAGGGGAGGNCCGCGCAGTGGAGGAATTATTGGTGCGGCACCGTGACACGTTACAGATGGTACGGTGACGTCATGGCGACAGTTGCTTGCTGCTCCCAGGTAAAGGTTCACAATGTACACGAACTAGCACCACGAGTAGTACGTTGAAGGACGCCCAGATATTTACACGGAACGCGCACTTTACGCGGTCGCGGAGATATCAGATGGATGATTTTTATTTTTCCTAGAACATTTTATAATTATTTAAATGGAACGAATACAATCGATCCATCCCAACTCTACTAATCCTGTGCGAGTACAGAATTTTCGATCATGAATCGAATCTGAAAAGAATATTTCAAAATAAAAATACTTCGAGTCAAAATTTTATATACATACATGTAATGGACATAATTCATGTGTATATATAAATATATGTGTGTGTGACTCAATGAATGGTACTTTATATAGTCTATGTATATTAAGTACAATACATGTTAATATAATGAATAAATTATAAATATGTTATATGATCATTGATCATTGACCAAGTCAAAATAGTGTATCCATACTAATTTCTTTAAAAACTTGGTGACCTGGCGGTCTAGGGGTAAGGTGTCAAACTTCTGTGCTGGCGGCCGGGGTTCAATCCCCGGTCCCGGCATAGATTTATCTGATTACCAAACCTTTCCTTCACCTCTGACAAGACATCTTGTGAATGTGGGGAATGCCAGGCCTCCACCGTGGTTCGGATTCCACGTTAAACTGTAGGTATTCCATTTCATCTCACAATCACCCTACCATTACACATTAGCGTACGTGCGTATAAACCGAACGGGTAGTAAGACGCGGTGCTAATAATAATAATATTATAATCGAGCACTTTAAAAGAACATATCCACAATACCCCCGTGATTCATTGCTCTGAAATTTTACTGAGAATTAGTAATCCTTAGAGCAATGATTTTAAACCTTTCTTAACTTACGGCACACTGAGCAATGCGATAAAATTGTCAAGGCACACACACATTCTCTTTGATCTTTCCCCAAACTTTCTTGGCCCACCGGTTAACCAAACGCGGCACACCGGTTGAAAAACGATGCCCTAGTGTCTAGATAATGTACGATAGCAGCGTGTCAGCCGTGGTGTACACGAACATCACATATAACGGACTTTTTTTTAAGTGACTCCTACGTAAAAACACAGGTTGTGTAGGGTCAGTTTAGACAACATTTGTGAAATGGTTTACGAATATTCAGACTATAGAGCAGGTCAGCAGGATGTTTATTCAGAGAGGCCCAATCAAGTGACGGATGTAGTATATATATCTCTAGAGGTAGTATGTTGAAGGACGCCGGGATTCTTGTCAAAGCGCGTTTCACATGAGAGGCGAGATTGGCGCACCAAACGAGACGTGTTGGAGTCATATCCATCCTACACGTGCACGGTATAATATTCGTACTGGCTATCAATTGAAATGTGGAACAAACATTTTTTTCCCCCCGTTTTGGAACATTTTCAATTATTTTGTTTTTTGAAGCAAATTCCAGTTATTTAAATGTAACAAATTCAATGAAGATATCCCAAGTTTTTAATTCGCCACTTAATATTTATTTTTACTGAGGACGTTAACATTAGAGAGGCCGGACTCTTGGTCATAGTGGTCCACTTTCCTGGCTACTAATCTAAATATTTGGTGTTCGAATCCCGGTGACATCATAGGTATTTTTCGCGAAACGGAATAATTGTTCCTACAATCACCATGATTTGTATAGTTAGGTTTAAGTTAGGCTTAAGACTTCTACTGGCACCACACCACCATAATCATCATCACACCATCTCAGTGGGACGAAGTAACCGCCACCTGCATAGTGCGCCAGCCTCAGGAGACGAATACAAACCCGCCACTGCCAGTAAAATACCCTCCGTTTCGGTTGCCGCATAGTTTAAGTCAGTACTCTCATAGTGGATACGATGAGAGCTATGTTCAAATATCAGTACTGAGGTTTTTAAAATATATATATTTTCCACTCTATACTTTCACACAAATACAAGATACACTTCCGAAAATGTAGCCTTCCTATTCCCTAAAGCCATGTGGTTATTACATAGGCGTATAACTCAAACGGGTATTAAAACGCGGACACATTGACCAATGAAACTAATTAGAGCGGTGCATTTAAGAAATTTCAATCTTGTCACGATCTTAAGTGGAAACATCTCAAACGGAATAATTATTTCTACAATCACCATGATTTGTATAGTTAGGTTTAAGTTAGGCTTAAGACTTCTACTGGCACCACACCATTATAATCATCATCACACCATCTCAGTGGGACGAAGTAACCGCCACCTGCATAGTGCTCCAGCCTCAGGAGACGAATACAAACCCGCCACTGCCAGTAAAATACCCTCCATTTCGGTTGCCGCATAAATTAAGTCAGTACTCTCATAGTAGATACGATGAGAGCTATGTTCAAATATCAGTGCTGAGGTTTTTAAAATATAAATATTTTCCACTCTATACTTTCACACAAATACAAGATACACTTCCAAAAATGTAGCCTTCCTAATCCCTAAAGCCATTAGCGTGGTTATTACATAGGCGTATAACTCAAACGGGTATTAAAACGCGGCCACATTGACCAATGAAACTAATTAGAGCGGTGCATTTAAGAAATTTCAATCTTGTCACGATCTTAAGTGGAAAAATCTCAATTTTAAAATACTTATTATAAAAAAAATTAGATTAAATAAAATGTCAAGACTTATCTTAGGGGTTTTTTATACAAAAAATTCGAAACTTTATTTATGCATCAAGTGTGTGAGTGGCCTTAGATATCTTGTTGGAGTCGCGTTCAAAATAGATAACAAATCAGTGTCGGTGAATGTGATCGTTCGGTTCTTTGTTCCGTTTCATGAGCGCACTGCTCATATTTTGTGAGCAAATTTAACCGTTCATGTGAATCGATTTTTGATGAGTAGCGTAAAATTTGGTACACCAACCTCACTTGCTAGATTTCACCAAGTAATGCCCAATTTCCAAATATCGTAATTTCAAATAGTGTATTCCTACAACGTTTATAAAAAGACGAATTGGGCCAAATTGTTTGTTAGTTCATCAAAAAGGCTCGCGGGTCGCAAATAATTGTGAATCGGGCCATAAGAGGCCCACGGGCCACAATTTAATATGCCTGGTGCAAGGCGTCCCTCTCGTGTTATACTGGCTTACTGAAGACAGGGAGATCAGGATTCGAATCCCGGTCGGGTCTAATGATGGTGTTATTCTCTTAAATGGTTTCCTATTCTTATAGCATCGCGTCTTACTAACTGTTCAGGTTATACGCATGTACTAATTACACTACCGAGTTAAGGACAGAAAACCAACCTCAATAAACCTGATTGGGATCGAACCCCAATGTCTCCATCATCGGCAGTCTAGTTTATTGCGAGTGTAACATCTTAGACCATGCGGCCACCGAGGCAGGTGTTGTCACTCTTCCCCACCCAAAAGAAAATGCTGATAGATTTAATCTACCCCATTAGCATGAGTAAAATGGTGGTAAAAGGAAGGTAAACGAACAAGTAGTGACCGGGACTAAACTAAGACGTAAGATGGCGTGTTTGGCAAGGAACAAGGGAGATCACAGACCATGGCTCTGATTTAGGAGGCCGGGAATAAAGCGGTCGCCCACGTGGTCTAGAAGTAGTCAAGGTTTTAGCTAGCGGTGCGTGAGATTGGCACAGATTTTAGATTATATTTATAATAAATTGTGCTGTGCTCCGCACAGACTTTACCCCCCACCCCGTTTACCTAATATATATATACTTAAAGCCCGTATTAATATAAGAGGAACATCATGGTTTACCAAAGAGCATAACTACAGCTACCCATTTCCCAGACCTCAATTTAATTTATATATATTTGCTTATAGCTAAGAAACAAATTGGTTTTATAAAAATAATTTTCAAATAAAGGTTTTGTATTTTTAATAGTTCTACAACTTTGCAATGATAAGTCCTTTCATATATCAAAAAGCTGCACAGATAATATCAAAATTTGAGTTTCCGCTTATGTAAAGTACCTTCAAAGTAATTTTCATGGGAAGATAAGAATTGCCATTTTTTTTTCGGTAATGTTAAAGAGTGCCTGGATACGAATTTCAACTAAAATCGTCAGAGCCGATTTTGAAAATAGATTTTTCTCTTTCAATCCTTAAGTAAACTACCCGTAGTTTAAGTGCTAGATCTAATTCCAAAAATACCTCGAAGGAACCTTATGAAAACAATATACGAAGCTAAGAGCCCGGTATGTAATACAGTCTCAGTTCTAGCCCGAGAGACAGAGAACATCGCGAAAATCATATTTTCAAATTAGGGGGGCCGTGAAACGTCGATATCCAATATAGATTTTATTTTCGGCGCTCACAATACTTCCTCTCTTCGAGGAGTCACTTGGAAATAAATAAACATACAATTTTATACAATGTATTTTAATATCGACCCTTTGGTTTAAAGAGTGTGGCAGATATAGGTTTTAAGTGGCTTACAAGTTTAGTGATCTTTTGAGCGCCGAGCTTGAAGTGGGAATGTAGGGTACGCGAGTTAAGGTCAGTGTTTTCACAGTTTTTATGTCAAAATAAATAAAATAATGCTCCAGTAGCAACGTTTGGTTTAATTTTCATCGCGTGGTAATATCAACACTTTTTGAGTATCTGTCAGCATAGCAGAATTAGATGACAGTTTTTAAATTAAGAGTAACAGTCGTCATTAAATTCCAGGACACCCTTGACAGATATTCGAGAACTGTTGAGGTAAACATGTGAAGAAAATCAAATTTTATGATTCTATAAAACTAGTGTTGATCTAGAAAGAAGCTTTAGGAGCTCTCATAAGTTCTATTCCTGCCCCAATGTGACTGTTTCCAACTGTCGTTGAAATTTGTCAAAAGCTACCAGTTACACACAAATTAGCCAATTAGTTCGTAAGTCTTAAATGACACAAGCAAAACTAATTAGCAGAAGACTATTTAGGAAGCACGCTAAATGAGAAATAGTATTTCAAAATGTAAACTAGCGTCACTTTATTTAGTAGGCTTTTTTAAAATCTGCAAGCTCGTTAGCAACAGTAAATTATTCCAAATCTTGTAAAAGGGGATTCACAAACATATATCCGGACGTAGCATCAGACTAGAATGTCGCATGTTCGGATCTACGCGGTTGTTATCAGGTTACAAGGTTTATGTAACCGTCCCATTGACTCGCAAACACTAAATTAAATGTGTTCCGCATTCCAACAACTGGTGCGTTACTGTAACGAGGCGGAAGAGGACACCGCTGTTAATTAGCACACAACATGATCGTTATTAATTAACACTTGGTAACTTCAGTTTTAAAAGATAAGGTCACACTAATTAGGATATAACTTAGTTTTAATGACGTGTTGTATACAAAGATCTCTATATCATACACTTTCAGCTAGTTTGGATGTTTGAACTCAAAAATCTTCTAAAGCTTAGTCTGAAAAATCATTAAGATTTAGAGCAAGTAATGTTGAATTGTTTCAATCAATGTTAATATACTTATTTATGATTTTAAAAAAAAAACAGTCCGAATTATTATAAAAATGTGTTTATTGTGTCCAATATGTTCTAAGGCCTCTTTATTAATATTTATTTAGGCCTATATTTATGATATATCAAGATTTATGTGATAGTAAAAACAAAAAAGAACATTTTAACTACTTTTAATTTAAAAATAAATAAAAATCGCGTAGTTGATGAGTGTATTAAATAGCGTAAAATGAAACTTATGGTTTATTATTAAAGTGTGATACTTAATAGATATATTGTTATGTACGGCAGGCATTCCGCACATGTCCCTTGGACAAAATCTTAACGATTATTTAAATATAAGTTCGATGACCTTTCGGCAATGTTGTCTAATATACATTTATTTTTATATGTGCTAAGCTACTCAATGGCGGCATTGGTCCCCCTAGAATAAATATTCTCCCACTCCCCTCTGATATTCTCGAACATGAAGCTGAGAGATGGTCTTAAATCAAGCTCCGAATAACTTTTAAAGGCATCTAATGTTCAGAAAAAAAAGAAAAAAAATTGAGGTGAGGATCAGTAATGACTTTAACATTTTTAAGTGCTTTTATTAATGACTCGAACAAGATAATAAATACATGGAGCAAATTATATATACGTGTTAATAAATTAACTATATTTCATGACTTGTAGACATCTTGTGTAGAAACGGAGATATTTATTTTAAGCTCGTAAGAGATTTTTGCAGAAACACTCTACCAGAGAGCATTAATTAAATAATATACACTTGTAGAGAAACATTTAGAGAAAAAAGCAACATCTCTGTTCACAAATTTCCTAGACCTATATTTAAAAAATGTATTTGTCAATATCTTAGAAACTAGATTTTATTAAAATATTTTCAATGACAAGTTTTATTTCGTATCTCAAATAGTATCGGAGTTTTGTTCAAACTTTAAAATTTCCGCTAGTGTAAAGTACCCTCAAAATAGGTTTTATGGGAAAATGAGAGTTACTATTTTGTTTATAGCGCTAATCAATGCCTGGATACAAAATTTAATCAAAATCGTTAAAAACTATTTTGAGAAAATCGATAATTTTTTTTTTCCTTTTCTGCCTTTAGTAAACTACCGTTAATTTTAGGGTTGGAGACTTAATTGCAAAAATCCCTCGGGAAAACTTTATGAAAATCCTAGATACAAAGTTTTAGCCCGATCAATAAAATGGTTTAAGCTCTAGTCCCAGTAACAGACATACATAATTGCAAAAAATATTTTTTTCGGGTTCAAGGGCTCAAGAAACGTAGACATACATCAAAATATCGATTTATATTTTTTTCGGGTTCAGGGGCTCAAGAAACGTAGGCATACATCAAAATATCGATTTATATTTTTTTTCGGGTTCAGGGGCTCAAGAAACGTAGACATACATCAAAATATCGATTTATATTTTTTTCGGGTTCAGGGGCTCAAGAAACGTAGGCATACATCAAAATATCGATTTCAATTTTTTTTAGTCACAATACTTTCCTTACCCGAGGGTTGCGAAAAAATTAAAAAAAACTTAACTTAAATACATTTACGAATAAAGTCTAGCCTCTAGATTGTCCTTATGATGTTTAATATAATATTTTACTGTTTTAATATGTTACCACCCACATCGGTGGTCGCATGGTCTAACGGGTACCTCTCGTATTAGACTGGATTAACGGTGACGTTGAGGTTCAAATTCCAGTCAGTTCTAGTGAGGACAATATCCTAAACAATTTCCCGCTCTTTTTCGCGTAAATACAGGTAAATCTGCTTAAAAATGTATCTTCCTATCCCAATAGCGTAGTAATTAATGAATTAGTGTAGCCCGAGAGGGTTTAAGACGTGGTGAGATAATACATATGCTACCGAGTTTGACCCAAAGTAGGTTTTTGTGGTGATTATGGTATATTACAAAAATCATCAGTTTGATGGAAATGAATCATCGCTTAAGGTCTCTGTCCGTTTCTTGAGAAAATAAAAAGACACGTTAAAGGTCAAGCAAGCTATTTACCATGTTACCACACAACCGGGTATGATACGAAACAAGCCTTTCCAGAAATAACGCATCACATATGTTAGGCCATATAAGAACAGGTTTTAGTGTTTTGTTACCATATTGGAACCAAATTTCTAACGTTATTAAGCTCGCATGATTCTGGCAACAAGAAACAAGAATTACCCCAAGAGGTTATTATACAGTCCAAATTCCATAGGAAGGGCCTTTAAAAAAAACACAAATTGATTTTGTTTGTTGCCATCATTGAGAGCATATAACTAACGGTCAGAGTTTCTGGTTATCCCAGAGAACACGGGTTCGATCCCAAGTGCCTCCAGAGTTTATCTGTGAAGCAGTGGGTCCGGAACGGGGTAAACTCAGCCTCGCGAGGACAAATGAGGAGCTATTTGAATACATAGGTATCAGCTCCGGTTTATAAAACTGAGATTGACGATTGTAGGGCTCGTTGTGCTGATCACACGACACCCTATAATAGTAAATGTTGGCACTATCATCTCAAACAACGGCGGCCGCTTAGACGGTATAGCTCGCTTGCGGGTTCACATCATGGAGTTATTTTTAGTAAACTATATTTAACTAGCACTCTAGAAAATAAATAACTAATAAACTAGCCCCATGGCTTCTTTGGTGCCGACTGACAGCTCACAGCTGACTTCTGACAGTCAACATTTAGGTGTATACATACATTTTGACTGTCAGAAGTGACAGCTGCTAAACACATGTTTTTGCAGATCATATGGTTCGGCGTAGGGATACATAATTTGGTCTGCTAACTTTTCAAAGCTTTTAGCTGTCAGCTGTCAGTCAGCACCAAAGAAGCCATGGGGCTACTGTACATCACCACTAGGCTTGAACACAATTTGAGAAGAGAGAAATATTCAAGTAATGAAAAGTGACAAATTTCATTTTAGAACTTTTATTTAAATATATGTTTAGTAATTCTTTCTAACGCTTCCGGAGCCACATTGTCGAAGGCACTGTATTTCAACCAGTGTGCCGCAACCCATCGGTGTGCCGCGAAGGATCAGCAGGAGTAACGCGGGAGTTTGGGAGAAAATAAAACAGAAGCGAGAAAAAATATATATTTCTAAATCCATGATCAACAGTATTTTTAAAATGATATCGTTATTACAATTTTAGCTATTGAATAACTAAACACAATCTTAGTACTCGTTTTATTAATGATAGAATCTCCTTTAAAAAATTGATTGTATGCCTTGACAATATTAGAGCCTTGTTCAGTGTACCGTGGGCTGAAAGAGGTTGAAGATCTGGAGCCTTATTCAATTCATCTGCAACCAACAATACACATCTGTTAGAAAGGTTTCACTAGATGCAAGGCGTTGATGTTTTCCCACGTTTTAATACTGTGTCAGTGTATAATAGTAAAACTAAGATCAAAGTGGCCTAATCCACTTCTTAAAGTGCGGATCAAGAAATAGATTATGGGGGAGGGCAGTACACTTATTTTTAACTCCGCATCTTTACTGCCCATTCGGATTATTCGCTTATGTATTAATTAGGCTAATAGGTCAGGGATGAGAAAGGTTGAATTTAGTGGAAGTGTACTCGTATTTGCGTAGAGAGAGGGTGGGAAACCATTTAGGGTAAACCACTCACAATACAACCAACTGAAATCGAACAACTATCTTCCCGTCATCGTCAGTCTAAACTATTGTGAGAGTTACGCCTTATATCATGCAGCCACCGAAGCGGGTGGCAGTAAGCCTTGACAAATAGAATAAAGTAAGTATTTTTTAGTAAACTATAATAATAAAAGCCTATTACAAACTTTCAGTCTATATTTTAGTTTATTGCAGAAATATACGTCCTACGTCATGATTACAAGAACACAATTATAATATTTTGATTTAATTAATTAATTGATTGAGGTATTTAACGTGCACTTTCTGAACTGACTAATTATATCAGCACA
>CABFOW010000403.1:262467-273417 GCA_902141385.1 Timema californicum
ATATAAATGTAGTAGTAATGTATTTATATATATATATATATATAAATGTAGTAGTAATGTATTTTTGTTAGTAGTTATATTATATTATATTATATTATATATATATATATCAAGTCCGACACCTTTATCAGTCAGTATTGGTGCCTACTGAGCCAAAGATTCCGGGTTCGATTCTCGGCACGGTCGAAAAATTTATCACAGGTGAAATGTGGATTTCTCCTTTTCCAGTGATGAATTAATGGCTGAGGCTGTATGTTGTGTCTGTTTTAGATTTAAGTTGGTGACCTGGCGGTCTAGAAGTAAGGTGCACGACTTCTGTGCTGGGGACCGGGGTTCGATCCTCGATCCCGGCACAGATTTATCTGGTTGCCAAACCCTTCCTTCACTTCTGACAATACGTATATTAATCACAACTTGTGAATGTATGGAATTCCAGGCCTCCACCGTGGTTCGGATTCCACGTTAAACTGTAGGTCCTCTATTTCATTTCACAATCACCCTACCATTACACATTAGCGTAAGTGCGTATAACCCGAACGGGTAGTAAGACTTCCTTTATAGTTAAAAATTATATATTAACCCAAGTTTGTGTTTAGTGTAAATATTATTATGATAATTTTAAACATTTTTCGTAGATTCCAAGATAATGATTCGGTAATTTTAGCTATTTACTAGCCAATCCAATATATGTAACATAGTGTATAACATATTTGTCGGCGTATAACCATGATGGGTAGTGAGACGCTGATCTAAAAAAAAAAGCAACATTCAATCTACAAAAAAATACTGACAACACAACAAAAATACTGTATTATGAATGTTAATTATTACATAAATCAAACACAGTGAACACTACAAGATTTGCACGTCGCCTCAAGTTGTAAGATTCACTTCAACGCATCGGATCTCTAATCCTTAAATTGCGGAGTTTTCTATGTAATCGTTGTGCACACACTGTAATAAATTTTAATTTAATATTTACGATGATAGATGAATGTTATGGTCTAGTAATTTTAACGACCATCCAACACCGTTCGTTCTGGTGGTTAATCAGCGCAGATGCCAAACACGACAGGCGTTGAACATTGCTGCCATCTAAGGCTCTGCACACAGCACGGTTTTTTCCCGTGGCCGTACACGGCGGGTTGCAGTGGTACACGCGGCGTGGTAACGGAACGGCAAGGTTTCAAGTGTTCGGTTAGCTCCAGACAGTCAGTACGATGGATGGATCGCAGAAGGCAAATTACTTTGTATTTATTATATCGACGAAGAAAAAAACGACAATTTAGAATGGGGTGGGTTCATCCTTTGAATGTAGAGCGGGACGGAGCTGGAGCATTTGTGACATTGTGCACAGAGTTACGAGAGGACGATGTAACATTCCTCAATTATTTTCGGATGTACAAATCATCGTTTGATTTAATATCACAAAGTCTAAATGGCATCTTGGTTGGCGTAACCAAAACATTAGGAATGCAATTTCACCAGACTTGTAGCTTGGCGCTCGACACAGGACTGAAAAGTGATTATAATGCCGGATGAACGTAAGGAGGAATCGCGTACCGTGGGAATATCTCCGTATTATTATATGCCCTACTGCGGCCAGACAAGACCACGGCACCGGACTAGTCCAGTGGGGGCACCGTGGGTACAACGGCAGCCGTGTACGGGAGATAGCCGCAACCGTGACGCGTGAACAGCTCCATTCCACCTAATGGCCGACTGGACTCACGTGCTGTGTGCAAGGAGCCTTACGGACAGACTCTGATTTACGGTATCACGAGCATTCTTCCTTGGGGGTCGTCCATAAATCACATAACGCTCTTTTCTTACCTTTACTCCCACCCTTCCCCCATGTAACACCATGTAGACATTTAGCCTAGCCCCCCTCCTCACCAAACTTGTGTTACGTAACTTTTCTCACCAAGAATGAATGTACTTTTTTCATAGGGAAGTTTTGTAATACTAAAGGAGGGATTCAGATTTAATACTTCTTAAAATCCATTTTAAATCCTGATTATAAATTATGTCAGAGAGTATTATTGTTTATACAGACATAAAGAGGTCAAGCTCTAATTTCTCAGGTTTAAGAGGAGACACCTCTGTTATATTTTAATGTTATGGATGTCAGGTTTGCGATCTGAGTAAGAGCCAGATGGCACCTCTATGTGCTAACGAGGATGGCATTTTATATAGTGGCGCTACATGATGATCCTAAGTGCCCACATGAGATGCTTGACGCTGAGGGAATACATCTTTCTTAATATTGTGCACTTTTTTTGATAGTCATATTATCATTATATAGAGAGCTATTTAAACAATTATAGGAATACAACTTTTCTCAATTATATTTTGGATTAATCTACAATTTTACTTTAGTTAACTTATCAATTCCTAGTTTCATGTTTCGTTCCAACATCGATCCTGGGTCCTGGCTTCACTCTCGAAAAAGATTATGTGGCCAATGAAGCAGAGATCGGGTTTCGAATACCTGTCGGGTGTACTTAAAGTGGCTTTTCCTAAATGGTTTTAAATTCTTTCTCCACGTTAATGTGGGTAGATTACCTCTAAAACTATACCTTCTTCATTTCTACTCTATTAAATAAATATAGTAAAAAATAACTAAAATAACTACCATTTGACTTTACCACCCCACAAAATGAATACTAAAAAGGTAGGATTTTAAGGAAAATTTACCAGCGTTGGCATGGAAGGAGAGTGGGTAGCCATTTAGGAAAAGTAACCCTCAGTAGATCTGACTGGTAGTCGAATCCCATATATCCAACATCGGCCATCTAGCCTACCGAGAGAATGACAATCTAGACAATGTGGCCACCGTAACGGGTTTATAATAGTTGCATTTATATGCATACACACTAATTTATTAGAAGGAAAAAGTTATAGGCTTTAATTCACCTACCTTTTGAAAATAATTAAAAATTATATTTGAAGCTTTACTTTTCATAACATGCTGCTGGTACGAAGAAATAACACTATTGATGGACTCCTCAAACTAGACTTGAGATAAATTCTGTACTTTTGCTTTTTTCCATTGCACCAAATCATTTTAAGACTTTTCCAATGGTTTTTTTTTCTTCTTCTAGATAACGATTTTTATACGCAAGCAATGAACAAATCTCTTTTTGAAGAAAATAATTTTGTTTTTGTAAAAACACAAGCGACTATTCAAGGCCTATGTAAAAGAATGTGCAGTAAGAATATAAACTATACTAAAACTCAGCTATACCTATAAACTAAGACCACTTTGATTGACAGCTGCTATCCAACTAAATAAAAGTACGTGAGGGGGTCAGTAGAGTGGACAAATCTAAACAAATGCGGTGAGCATGAAAATGTCACTGTCATGAGCATGAAAATGTTTTCGAATGTGCTTGGCGTTCGTAGTCTCGGGCAGACAATAACACCTAAGCGCATTCGAAATATTAATAAACAAAAAGTGCTACGCTTGCATTTTCAACGCCACAGATATCCGGAAGTTATCTATAAGTAAGTATGTTTATCAAAGGTGAACACATGAACAATAATATTATTTTCGAACACTATCACTATAATTTGAGTATAAGATTTGTGTTACGTAACACTTTGATATACCCCCCTCCCCCCGCATGTAACCACATGTACACATTAGAGCTTCCCCCTGCCCCCTTCAAAGCGTTACGTGGTTTATGGATGCCCCCTTGATTGTGAGACACTAATTTCATGGCTACTATAGTCGCATCACCATTTAAACAAACTTATAATTATATTTGAACCGCATCAAACTAAAGTACAATTCGTATATCGTACAATATTTATAGGAAGTGCCTTTTATAAAATAACTTATTTTGTGGCCAAGCGTGGAAACATTTTAATATTGAATTATTAGTGTGATTGTATAGGTATCGATGAGATCAAAAGTGATGGATGCAGATAAGATTACTTAAATTATGACTACGTAAAAATGTGTATTTCTAGTAGTTTTCCTAGTTCCTGTGAAAATTGGAATGTACCCTTATGGGCTGTCAGCATTTAATTACACTAGTAGGGTAGAGATAAACAAGGTAGAATTTAGAGAGAATATATGTAGGGAAATAATATGCAACCATTTAGGGAAAACTCACCCTAAATACATCCAGACGGAATGTGAACCCCAACCTCCACGCTGACCTGCAGACCTAATTAGAAGAGTTTGACGTTTAGTATGCGTAGCACCACGTCTTACTAACCGTTCGGATTCTACACGCATATGTACTAATGACACTTATGAGAAAGGGACGATAAAGGTTAAATTTTGAGTAATTGTAGCCACATTTGCGTGGTAGAGTGACGGGCCTTTGGGGCGGGGGGAGGAGGTGGGGATTACCCTCCGACCGGGATTATAAACCCGATCTCACCGTTTTCGGTAATGCTGTTTGTTTCGAGAGTGACGCAGCACTAGAAGCGAGTAAAACCTAAAAATAAATAAAGCTTCAATAAAATAAAAAGAAATAAAGCTTCAATGACAATGCTAACGCTCTTTATACAACTCTGAAACATCTGTGGAAAGTTTCATGTCTGTTAGGCACCGCATTAATACGTCAATTATATTAAATTACAGTTATATATTCGGTTACAGTAAGGGCTAAAAAAATGTGCATGTTTGCAAGTTTTCTTGACACACGGTCCCTTTATAAGAAATGTTTAGTGAACGATGCCGAGAAAACTCAATTGAAACTTTTTATTTTTATTCCTGCCCCGTTTTTTCAAGTAACAGTTTGTTTATATAACCTAAAAGAAAACTTCTTGACAAGACTCACAATGTGTCTCCTTGCACTCAAGTTTTATCATTTATTTCATGTTTTGCATCATTTACAATATTAGGTCTATATATACTCGAAACGAGAAGAGGAAAATAGTATTATGGCCTAAATGATCGCACAGTGAACGCAGGTTGGGACGATTATTTAGAGTCTACTTGGATCAACATATCATTTGACAGGTAATGAGTTTAAATATTTAGGAACAATTTTTAACTAGCAATAACGATATTAGATTGGAAATTAGGAAAATAATATAGTCTGGAAATGCTTGTTATTACTCGGGAGGATAACATTAGAATGGACCTAGAAAAGATGGGGTGTAATGAGGTGGACTGGATAGAAGTAACTCAGTATAGAGATAGGATGCAATGAGGTCGACTGGATAGAACTAGCTCAAGATAAGGATAGGGTGTAATGAGATCGACTGGATAGAACTAACTAGCTCAGGATAGGTATAAGCTGTAATGAGGTGGACTGGATAAAGCTAGCTCAGGATAGGTATAAGTTGTAATGAGATGGACTGGATAAAGCTAGCTCAAGGTAGGGATAGGTCCTATACTATTTTTTATAAGTGCGGCAATGAACATTCGAGTTCCTAATGTCATAGCGTAAGTAGTAAGTAATCTACAAAATAGTTAAGTTATAGGCTTATATATGTGAGCGCGCACAGGAAAAGGGGTATTATCTTCCCAGGGAAGTTTCGAGATAAAGCGAAAAACAGTGTATCAGGTGTAATATTTAAAAAAAAAATGTTTTTGTTGCAAACGCTATCTCTATTATATATCTTCAACTTCCATTGATTGTTATTTTAAAAAATCACCAATAGATGGCAGTAAAACACATTTTTATAAACCCCTATCAAGTTAGAAAACGAGACTTTATCTTCCAGCTGTTCATGCGACCATAATTTTGATAGTAAACCGCTTTCTGTAGTATTTATAATCAACTTCAATTATTTACTTTTCAAAAATACACCAATATGGCAGTAAATGCATTAAAATAATGTATTTTTAATAAACCTGTACCATGGCTAGGGAATGGGGCCTTATCTTCCAGATATCCATCCATATAACAAACATTAACTTTGAGGTGATGTTCTTTTTCTGTGACCCATCCATATAACAAACATTAACTTTGAGGTGATGTTCTTTTTCTGTGACTAACATCTAATAACGACACAAGGAATACAATGGGCCTATTACTCATAGTACAATAAATCCTAATAAGTCAAAATTATAAGATTTCCCAGAAGAAATAACACCAGCTGGTTTGTTGTATGAGCGGAAGAAGTATCTGTTCGAAAAGATACGATCATACTGCTCAGAAAAGCCAAAAGATATTTTATGCCCCAAGCCCGCAGAAGCTAATCTGGTTATAGAATAGACATAAGGTGATAATGAGGACAAAGATGCACCATAGCCACTTAGGGAAAGAAGTAAACAGGCTGCCCAAACACTACCACCAACTAACATTAGGGGCAGTGGAAAACCTAAGGGGAAGAAAGTAAGGATCATTCATCACCTATTGAAGAATGTATTACTATAGAAAATAATAAGAATAATGTTTATAATAAGTATGTAATATTGTACAATATGACTAAAATTTTAAAATATGGTATAAGTAAAGGCACACGCGCACACACATGTAACATGAAATTATTAATATTTTTTTTCATGAAGATAATTTTTCCTGATAAATGCATGTTCACTTGTAAATAACCCACTTTCAAATTCCCTTAATGTTTCCCAAATTTTCATCCTACAACTATTTCAGATGCATAGTTGAAATCAGCATGAAAAATTGGACTAGGTCAGTGAAATTTCAATTAAAATTATGACAGCATATCAAATGTACTGAGATTTAAATATTAGTAAGCTTTAACTTACGTTTTCTCAAAACTACTGTTTCTTAAATTTCAAATTTAAGTATTAATAACTTTTTAACAGTTGAAAATAGAAAAATAAAAAAACACAACTAAAGACATCATTTTATTCAGCTGGAAATTGTGTAAAAATAAATGTTAAAACTCATTTTCAGCCTGCTGTGCACCATCACATATATTTTTTAAATAAGCCAGACTGAACGTGATTTTATTTAAGGCTACATTATTATTAGAATGAAATGGATGAGCTGAGACCCTGATTTTATAGGAAGCCTACTTTCGGCCATCAAAAATGATCGAAAATCACTAAAATTGGCGTTATATAAAAATATGTCTTATTTGATTTATTAATTATAAAAATCATCTAAAAGTTGACAAAAGCTTACAATAATACTTCCTTTTAAATTGCTGTATAATTTATAGCCACACTATTATTAAAACTGACTAAGAATGTATTTTTTTACCGATATTATGGCAAGAGGAACATACCAGTTTTCAAATAACGGGCTTCCTATGACTAGAGATAATGTTGTCACATGTCAGCATATGGCGCAAAAATTGTGGGTGTGACAGACACACGCACGGAGCTCATGTTAACCCGTACATTAAACACGGTTTATATATTTTAACCGGCCATTGCTTTAAATTGCAGTTTGTTGCACTCTGCACAAAACGAAAGAGAAAAATATTACCGGTAGCGCTCAGAAGCCACTGGTTGACCCCGCCGGCCATCACGAGTGTAGTAATTGAATGAAGTGGTTTTATTGCGCTGTGTGAGCATCAATCCTCTAGTGGCAAAGATTGTGTGGAGAGGAGGAGATGGGGGTTCGATTCCCGGTGAGCACAAACACGACTCTAAAACACCGTCACGCACGCGAGCGCGCTACCGAGCTCATAAAGCCCGGTAAACAAGACAAACCACTCCACTACGTCAACACCCGATGTGCCAGTTGAGTGGTGTGGGTGGCAGAACAGAGTTTCTGAGCTTGGCGGAGAGGGTAGGGAGCGCTGATACCGTATTAAGGGGCCCTAGTTCGAACTTAGACGTTTAGTATTTTGTTTGGATCTTTCCAAATACTCGTATTCCTAACACTACGCTTGGGTGTTTTGGTTGTCTTTTTTTTAAATAAGGAATTTAACGCACACTTTCTAAATACATATTAAATTTTCACACTATTTATAAACTCACTTGATTTAGGAAAGTACACTCCTATTTTTATGGGAAGATGGTTAGAAAAGTTACTAACTCTCCAGCCACGTGCTCATGCATCTGAAGCTGTCAATTTGGATAGATGATATTATTATAAATAAAATTACAATAATGATATAATATAACAAATTTCAATGTAGGACGCAAAACAATAGGTTAATATTGTTAAGTCCCTTTGTATGAAAATGGGACTAAACGTTTAGCATTTCCCAGTTATTTCCTGTCCCATTTTTAAACAAATATTATATATATATACTATTTGCAAACTAGATTGATATAGGTCTAATATTTTTCATAGAGCACTAGTGCCTAAATGTTTCTAATTGGATCGCTCAACAAGTCTATACACAAATGTAATTATCTTCATCAGTACTAGAGGGAATCGAACCAGGGTTTCCTACAATCGTGGTCAAACTCAAACTAATGAGCAACGGAATATGTGGTAGATCACGATAAAAACGAGCATATGGAAGGAAATTACATCAAAGTGACTGTACTTCATGTTTTGCTTTTTGTTGAAAATATAGGAGACTCACAGTTTCTTGATATTCGTCTGACCGTTTTTTATGACAAACTGTATCTACTGTCATGTATTCATGTTTTCTAGAGCTGTCACTTCTGACAGGAGGTGTCGATTTTGTCACCTATAAGCTGAATATATGGAGTGACCTTTAGTCAATATTAACTTTTTCCAGATATATTTTCTTCATCTGAAAGTGCTAATACACTAAGATTTTAAGGGCACTGCGTGCTTAGGGATAAACATTTTCAGATTAGGGTATTTCTTTTGGGAATTACTATTATGAAGCTTGAAAACAATCCTCAATTTATTTGAGAACTTGGTAAAAATTAACTCAATTTTTTTAGGAAGGATATATATAATTTTTCGACTATTTACTTTGATGTCAGGTTTGAGACATTTTGTGTGAAATGTTATGGAAAATGAGTTAATTTCCCCTTTAAATGAATTTTATTAAACATAAAACTTAGAATATAAGGTTTTTAAGCCTCGGAAACATACCTTTCACCTGCATTTAGATCGTGGTCTATATTTTTAAAATATCAAATCACTTCTTAAATAACGTGGAAGTTCTGGAAGCTAGTAACCAATCTCAGCAGAGATAGGCGGGCCCTTTAATATAGTCTTCATTCTATGTGTGTGTGTGTGTGTGTGTTTTTTCATCAGTATAGTCAGATATACTATTTTTAAACTGATTCTTAGCACCACGTCTTACTACCCGTTTGGGTTTTACGCCTATGTACTAATTACGCTAATGTGTTAGGAATTAGTAAGATTGGATTTCAAGGGCGGATGTAAATGTGATCTTTTGCTTTTTGCTTGGAATTTATACTTGATACCACCCGCCTCGGTGGGGTAGTTGGCTAACGCGCTTGTCGTGTTGAGTTCGACTGCTGATGAAGGGGAGATCGAGGTTCGAATCTCGGTCGAGTGAACTGAGGGTGTTTTTTTCTAAATGGTTTTCCACTCTCCCTCCACGCAAATGCGGGTTCACTTCCTCTAATTCAACCTTCCCAATTCCATAATCCATTAGAGTAATTAGTACTAAAGCGTATAACCCGAACGGGTAGTAAGACGCGATGCTAGATATTATTACTATACTTGATACCCTGAACTGATATTTCTGACACTATATACTGTACCCGATATTTAGCTTCAATTTTTCTTCTTCTTCTGTAAACCTTTATCTAATCTTTTTTTTTTGTTATAATAAATTTATTTCTGTTACCTAAGTATTATTCTATGTTTCAGCAACATGACCCCTCTTATTTCCTTGTCATTTACCTTGTACTAGTAATCGTTACCTCCTCTACATATTATTAGAGTGAAGGGGAAGCAACAATTCAAGACACGTATCCATGCGCGTCAGAACAATCTGACAAGACGAGAATGACACCTACACCCGCGTGCCCACCCCTGCGGGAAAGCGTACAAATTAAATAATAACCTACCTAAGCCAATCCCTATAGTGCACCAATCAGACAAGTCGGTTTCTCACTACTATAAAATTAATCTTTTCACTCTCGCTTTTGAGAAAAATGAATCTCTTATTCTCAGGCTCTGCTCTTGGAGTTACCGGCTTGCTGTACAAAGGAGCAGCGAGAGCCTCTTCCCCGCCATAAAGTGGAACGACTGGAATTTATAGAGGAGCCGGAGAAAAATAAAAAAAAAGTCCCTCTTCGTATTACTAGGAAGTTGAAACATAATTTATCTTTTAAAATTTGTTCCGGGGATAAGTTTGTACGTTTTTTTTACGGTTGAGATACTAGCTCTGAAGCGCATATAAACATTAAATTCTACTCGGGGTTTGTCGAAAATGGTGAAAGAATGGACGTGTCGAAACTCAAGACGTCAAGTTTTAAACATTTATTTCTGAGAAATATTATATTAAACTGCATTCCGATTCAAGTGTTGCGAGACCCGCATCGGTGGTCGGACGCACTAAAGGTCGCCCGGATTGGACGGACCACGTCGCATGCATCGTTTTTTTTAAAATTCCTTACGTAATTTGAAATGAGACTGCATTCATCTATCCGCATCGTACGGATCGGACATCGGCAATGCAGATAATTCCGACAGAGATTAAAATCCGATCCGTGCGGTGCGTGCCGATGACGTAATCTGTAATTCTGAGTTGTAGGCTACACGCAATCCCCACCAATCGCATTATGAATCCCCAGTGTCATTATCTCTATTTAGCCTAGAGATGGAAAGTACGGTTCACTGTTGGGGACAGTTCAAAATGATTTTGTTCACTTTGAGCAGTTAATTTATATAGTTCAATAGTTCGAGAACTACTTATTGTAGTACAATCATTCGCGACCGATCTACATCTTTCTCTTAAGTTTATTTAAGTGTGCTCACGAATCAAACATAGAACTTGTTGTTTTTGTCAAAATAACTGTCAAAGGGTTGAAAAAAATACTTAAATAAAATAAAAAAATCTATTTTTGATCAGCTTTATGATGGCTCTGTGCAGTGCAACTAGAGTATTTGCCTTTAGTAGCCTATATCCTAACGACCACCTGTGCCACTGATA
>CABFOW010000403.1:273477-284422 GCA_902141385.1 Timema californicum
TATATATATAAAGAAAGTCCTGACTCACTGACTGACTCACCAACGCCCAGCCGAAACCCTTGGACCTAGAAAGCTGAAATTTTGCACAGAGGTTTGAATATGGCCGGATTTTTTTAAATTCCCACGGGATAGGGGATAAAGAGGATTTAGATTTATATTTTCGCTTTAAAGTTGCCTTATTTCCGTAATTATGATTATTAGATACTTCAAATTTGGCATTTAAGTAGGTAATTATAATAACTAATAACTATTTTCAGGATTCTGAAATTCCCACGGGATAGGGGATAAAAAGGATTAATATTTTCGCCTTAAAGTTTCTTATTAGATCAACGCCCAGCCCAAACCCTTGGTCCTAGAAAGCTTGGAGTGAGCTCACCTATACTCCATTCACTGTAGGAATTACTCTCTGAAAGGTCCTTTTTCCGACCAATATCCTACTATATCACAGATTTCTGGTAGGGAAAAAGGCCTTTCAGAAAACAATTCGTACCGTGAACAGACTTTAGCAGCCTGGTCGTGTTAGCACCTGAGGGAAGAACCTCTAATGTAGTATATAAAGAGGTACTATAAGTATGAACAAAAAATAAATAGTCATAACCCCTTGTGAATAACAAGCTAAGTAATTTTACCCTCAGTTTTCGGATTTTACAATAGATGGCACGCGAGTCATTTTGAAAAAAGAATGAAAACGCGAACGAAGTCGCGGGCAACAACTGGTTAAAGATATTAGGACACACAAAAGGCGACACGAAATAACTGAAGGATAGATGTCGAGATTCGCCTCCGTCGGAAATACGAATGCTCAGGATGGAGTGGACATAGTAAACTGTCCGTCCAATGCGGGCTAATGGACGTTTAACTTGAGGTGCCACTTTCGCCGATGACGGGAGGTCAAGGTTAGAATGGAGGTGGTCTATCCATCTACTCTCCACGATAATGAGGGAGTATTTATAAAATACTTATCTTCCACGTCTCTACCACCATAAACGAAATCGTTAAAAATATCGGTGCTAAACGGAGCAATTAAAAACATGTTGGTAAGGGATTTGAAAGATAAGGAATTTAAATTTTAAACTTTTAAATATATATATTAATGTAAAGTAAATATGATATATTTTACTATATAATATGTCTTCCTAACCATCAGGCTCACCCGCATTTTTGCACTAGTGATAAGGAAGGTGTATAATAGGAGAATTGTCTCCATATTTGCGTTAAGAGAAGGGAATTTAGAAAAAAAACCTTAGTACAGCTGATCGGGATTCAAATCCAAACATACCCAGACTATATTAAAGTGACGCCCCTATCCGCATGACCATCTCCAACTTCTCGGTGTTTTTTTTTTTACAGTTGTAAAATTTACCAGATCTGCATTCATATGATCGTGTTTATTCAGTCATGACTTTTGACAGGTGTAAATGTTGACATCTCTGTAAACAAACTATTGGTTTTATAAAGTCGATTCTCCACTGGAGTGATGGTAAGGCTGGGCTTATATTTGTGTATAACGCATAGCCAATAGTAGATAGTGTGTAGCGTATAGTGTACATTCTATCGTTTCTCTCCCAGATTTAGGTGAAATTCCAGACATTTTAGCAAGACTTACCCATGTTTTCCTGATTTGAGATGAGTTCTCATTTTCCCATTCATTGCAGTGAGCCCAGAGATGTCCTAAAGACCTATGTAAATTTAAACATCTATTATATATGCGAATTCCTCGACCGGATAAGCCAAATATTACAAATCTTGGAACAAGGTATTCTTTCAAATACAATCTCAACTAGTTGAAGGGTCATGGTGGGGGTAGGGGTGTGGGTGGGTGGTAGCACGGCTTCTTACGGGAGGTAACTAACTCAGATGTCGAGGTAATGGAAGTTTCATGTCACTGAGTCACGTGATCAAACACGGGTACAAGAACAACGGTATCATGTTCCCAGGGACACGGTTCATTGACAACTGCCCCCTTCCTCCCCCCACTTTCTAGCCGTCATTACTCGGAAACTGCCAGAATATGGTGGTCATCGCTTTGTCCGACCTAGTTTTGATTCGGTAACCGGCAGCGGTTAGCCCACCCGGCTCTCACCTGGGAGATTCGGTTCCGATCGGCTGCTCCACATGGTGGTTTTTAAGGTTCAATTTTTATAAGGACCTTATCTGATAGGTATAAAGGTTACTAGATTTACTTTCACGTATTCATACGTAAGCCATATGATATGTATGTGCCACTGTATATATATATATATATATATATATATACACTAGGCTTATCAATAGGTTACCTATTAATTAACACTAATAATGGAAGAGGTTATCAATTTTGGGACCAAAAACGTTTGTATTTTCTAAAATACCCCCCATATAAAAATTTGACTGTACATAGCTCAAAGACCGGGGTTCAATTCCACCTCAAATCCCGAAGGGTTGGCTATTTAGCATTATATACCTCGCATCTTATTATATTTTGGCAATCTTGGTATTGTAGACCTACTGAGTCACGTTTCCCGTGACGTATCACTGAAGTTTTCCTATCCGCTCTCTACGCTAGTACGAGTGTACTTCGTCCAAACCAACCTTCCTCGTCCCCACCGCTTAGATTAAGGACAATTTTTATAATCATATTGAGTACGCCTCAAGTGCGGCGCTGTATTAAATACAGGACGACACCTACCTAGATCAGAATGGAATAGGCAAGTTTCATGTGAGAATCTGGTCCATTCCATTCGAGTTTAGGTTCAGGTAGTTTAAGAGTCGTCTTGTATTTAATTCAGCGCCGCACTTGAGGTGTACTAAAGCTGAAACTGGCCCTAGGCCATTAATAGTCCTGTGCTAGTGTGTTAAACTTATTTTGTACCTTTACATAGAAGCGGCAAATGAAAAAAAAAAATTAAGATACCATTTTCAAAATTAATTTTTGCCTGGGATAATTTTTAGGTGAGCATTCATCCAGGGATGAAAAAACTATTGGAGTAATAACTCGATAAAAAAACACGGCCCTATATTTCTGCGCTTTAGTATTACAGGTTATCGTCCAAAGATGCTATATTTACTCGTTTAAAATTAAAAAGCGAAATCACTAAGAAATATTTAGTATTTGAGATATTTTGAAGATTATCTGACGGGACGGAATACGAGATAGTTTAGGCGCGATTATGACAAGTTATTTGTACAAAACTTCCAAACTGACCCAAAATTGTGGTAGCATGTTCTCGAATGAGAAGGGAAGATAAATAAACGGGACCAGTTTATAACTACCCTGTTGTTCGTCAATTCCCTCTGTGACAAGGGCAAACAAGAACTTTGAGAAAATGCAAGGATAAGATTTTCGCCTCTCTCTTAACCCACCCCTAAAAACTACACAAGGTTTTGTTATCTTTAACCAAACATTTAGCATTTCCATTAGATGTGTTATCTCTTGCCTAAAGAGGGTAAGTAGGGGATGGTTTCACTCGCTTTGCGGCTCATGAACCAACACACGTTACATGAACACACTCTGTACTCAACAAATATTGAACCTTTATAAACAGTATAATTTGCACGAGGCAAAAACCAGCTAGAGTAGGATTTTGGTAGGAAGAAACTTTTAGAAAATACAAACTAGTTTCTGAATCCAACAATGAAAATATTTTAATTCATTACGGTTAATGATACTATCTACCGACCCGCCTCGGTGGCGTAGTCTGCTAACGCGCTTGTCGTGTTGAAACTCGACTGCTGAGGAGTGAGAGATCAAGGTTCGAATCTCGGTCGGGTGAACTGGGTGTGGTTTTTCCTAAATGGTTTTCCACTCTCCCTCCACGCAAATGCGGGTTCACTTCCTCTAATTCAACCTTCCCAATTTCTAATCCATTAGCGTAATTAGTACTTAAAGTGTATATAACCCGAACGGGCAGTAAGACGCGGTGCTAAAAAAATATATATATATATACTATTTATCAAAATTCACACCTGCGGATCGCATGAGCTGATGTATGATTACTTGAAAAATGATATAGTAACTTTAGCTGATCATCAGATAAAATTCTGCCAGTGAAAATTGTGGACTCAGTGGTCCAATCCTCTAGCTCAGTAAATTGAATGTCTACATGGCCCATTTTTTTTACCACGGTTCTTGCTTTTTATTTGTCACCATGTATTACCACTTATTCAGGTTATACGTACATATAATAATAACTCTAATGGAGTAGGGATGAGAAAGGAAGCATTTTAGAGGTAATTTAGCCGCATTTGAGTGGAAATAATGTTGGAAACAATTGTAAAAAAAACCACCCTCAGTAGACCCGACCGAGATCGAACATCTCCCCTTCATCTGCAGACCAATCTAACCCGAGAGTGACGCCTTAGATCATAGGTCGATCTATTGAATGATTTTATCTGGCCCGCAAAAGATCTAGCGAAAAACAAGTGCGTTAAAAAAATACTAATAACTTAGTACAATTGGAGATAAATAAAGTAATTTTTTTGCCAGAGATTTTTTCCAAACCAGCCCACCATTTTTTTAAACTAATACGCCCCGCGAAATAAAAAAAAAAGTTGCCGGTCTTTACCTTAGACTATTTCGGCCACTGAATCGGATATCCGCTTCGGTGGCCGCATGGTCTAAGGTGCTATTTTCACAGGAGACTAGACTGCCGATGAGGAGTGGCTCGAGGTTCAAATCTTGAATCAATGAATGTTTTTAAGGCTGTCTATACGC
This sequence comes from Timema californicum, assembly GCA_902141385.1. NCBI lineage: Eukaryota > Metazoa > Arthropoda > Insecta > Phasmatodea > Timematidae > Timema > Timema californicum. The sequence goes on from CABFOW010000403.1 coordinate 278,171, forward strand.
AGCTTACAAAGGAGCAAGGGAATTATCCAAATAAGAAATAGAATTCAATTATCAATTTATATAATTCAAAATTTCTTCACCAATAATTTAATATAATCAAATGTTATTATTATTATTATTATTATTATTATTAGCAGCACCGCGTCTTACTACCCGTTCGGGTTATACGCACTTACGCTAATGTGCAATGGTAGGGTGAATGTGAGATGAAATGAAGGGCCTACAGTTTAACGTGGAATCCGAACCACGGTGGAGACCTGGCATTCTCCACATTCACAAGATGTCTTGTCAGAGGTGAAGGAAGGGTTTGGCAATCAAATAAATCTTTGCCGGGACCGAGGATTGAACCCAGGACGCTAGCATAGAAGTCTGACACCTTACCCCTAGATCAACAGGTCACCCAATCAAATGTTAAAATATTTTCAATTTGTTTCAATATTTCTTTCTAATTTTATACAGCCAAGCATTAGACCTCTAGTCAATTGTTTATTTTCTAGCTATATAGTTTAATTTATATTATTTAAAGTGTGTGTGCCTTTTCGTGTGTATTTTTAATTGTTAGTCATGTATGTGACCTTGACTCACATTTTTAATGAGTCATTTTAATAATTTTCTGATATCTTATAGCTTATGTGTAATTTTTAAATTATTAATTTAGTCTAATTGTTAACTAATCTACACATACTCACTATATCAAAAGTCTGCAATTTCACATAAAAAAAAATTTACTTTATATTCAAATATATAAATAATTTTCATATTGAATTCTATTAATATACATTCTAAAACTAGTCCATACAGTTTCACAAAATTATTATTTTTGTCATGAAGTAATTTTTCATGTAAATAATTTATTGTATATCGTCTACAATTTAAACTTAAAGTCACGAAAATGACCTCTAGGAGTCTTACTGCATGGAAGTAAATGAAATTTATTTAGCACCGCGTCTTACTACCCGTTCGGGTTATACGCTTAAGTACTAATTATGCTAATGATTTAGGAAGTTGGAAGGTTGAATTTAAAGTGAACCCGCATTTGCGTGGAGGAAGAGTGAAAACCCATTTAGGAAAAACAAACCTCAGTTCATCCGACTGAGATTCGAACCTCGATATCCCCGTCCTTGTCAGTCGAGCTCAACACGACTAGCGCGTTAGCTAACTACGCCACCGAGGTGGGTTGTAAATGAAAACATTCCGTGGTAGCATAGTATGTCTATCTAGAGTAGAAAGAATTAAAAAGGTAATCAAAGTTTTCAAAGCGCAAGTAGTATAGTAACTGTGTAAACTATTCAGAGGAACAGGGTAAGTGTTATAATTATAGGAATTAGAGGTCTCGCAAGGGGAACTGCTCATTTTCTTCTATCTTTCCATTTCGTACATTAGTGTCTAAGTGTGATAGTGCTTAGACTACTCGTGTGCGTCAAGTAAAGATACAACCCGCTTAGAAATCTCCTCATAAGCAACGTCGCGTCATGAAGAGGCGTAAGCTAGTTCAATCCATCTATGAGCCGTCATAATGACGCTTCAATCCAACAGAGAACAATCATTTTGTTTTGTTTTTTCCTCGGCGTTCTGACAAGCCGGGTCTTTTGTTTGGTTGGCAATAGTAGGCTACTATTGAATAAGACGCAGGGTGTTTATCTATTTTGAGGTTCTACCATTTACTGGTAGTTTGAATGCTATACGCCATTATTGTTTGTGTGTTAGCTCTAATGACCATAGTATAAAACGTAATAAATGTATTATTATTGTTTTAATGACCCCTAGGACAGTAATAATGATGGTCTCCATCCACGTTTGGTTGCAAACCGGTGCAACATCGTGTCTTCTTCAGTGTCGTAAACTTAACTTTTTTCATGCTAAATCCAGCTTTTTTTTTTCAAAATGAATCTGGCGGCTGAAATATTCGAGTATTGGTTTTTAAACTTACTCTTACGTCTTGTCAACCAACTCAATAAAAAATAATATTTTTTAGTGTGTATTTATTGTTTTATTGATTTTAAAAGTAGTCTAAAATCAATGCCAGTAAATGAAAAATTAGTTTTGCATTAGTGGTTCTACTGCTCTTTTCAAGTGGGTTCCATAAGTGTTGTTTTTTCCTTTTGATTGATTTGAATTGGTAGAATAATAATTTGCAATAGTATTTATCTTGTAAAAGAGAGTATGTGTTTACTTAAATTATTAAAACTTAAATGCATTTTTATTTTATTTGCCAAGAGTCGTTTCAAAAAAGAATAAGAAAAACCAGTTGGAAATTAAATCATTTTTATCAATTTTTTTTAATATTAGCGGGAATACTGGTATTCATACTATGTCGAGTGTCGAAAGGATTCCGACTGTTGTAGTGTCAAATGTTGCAGGTAGTACCGAGTGATAGTACAGATGATTCTAAAGGTTGGTAGGTGATGTCTAGCTGTTGTAGAGATGTGTAAAAAAATGCTTGTCAATAATGCTTTGATTTCCAGCAATTTTGTTTCAAACGAGAAATGTTGATTCGCCCTTCAATAAGGCTTCAATTTAAAGAATGTAAACGTATTTAAAACACTTTTTGAAGCTCTGTGAAATTTTGTTATGGTAAAATAATCCCCAAAATGCCGAAGGCTAGGAACATTTCTAAATATTACACACCTCTAGAAGCTCTCCGAAGTGCTTTTTATGGTAACACAGCCCCCTAATTTGTATTTGTATCTTAATTTTGATACTGTTTGAACCATAAATAAAGCCATATATATTTTGTTCATAAAATTTCGCGGGGGGTTGTAACCCCCAAAACCCCCACCTGGCTACGGCCTTGGTTCTAGACACCTTAATTTAAACTGAAAGAAAAAGGTTTCGATTAAGAAATGAAGGCCACGTACTAATTGCACAATGTTTGCCATTCTTGAGTCAAAGCGAGCAACACGGTAGTTATTACTTTTAAGTTCCGCGCGAGGTCCAACGGTTGCTCTTTTTATTCAAATTGTTGATCATGGTTATTGTTCAAATGGTTGATCATTGCATCCTAGTCTTTGGTCGTTACATTCCAATTACTAAGCATTATATATCAATTGTTGATCACAGCATCTCTCAAGTATTAATCATTGTATTTCAATTGTTATTTGTACGCCATTGTTGATCAATACATATCAGTCGTTATAATCATTGTAATTCAATTGTTATCATTTGTATTCCAATTGTTAATAAATGAATTACAACTCTTTATAATTGTATTTCAGCTGATATAATAGGTATGACAGATGGAAACAATCCACCCCGACTGAATTCGAACCACAAAGTCCCTCGGAAGTGTTAAGGCCTACTGCCTCTGTGACCTTACCACCAGTCGAGGTCTTCGTGCCCTGTAATTAGTGAACATATTAGAAAATATGCATTGTATTCAATTTTAGATCGCATTTAACAGATTTCCAATGATAAATAGAAGTGGTAGTAACTTTGTGGAAAGCATCCACCAGATATTTAATAGTCATTGAGTTATCTTGAATATCTTTAACGGTTTTCATGCCGTATTCAAATAACCTAAATAGTCACGAGATGCTTCCTACGGATCCCCATTCCAACCCTCTATTTATACCCCGATTCTTCCGTGCTTTCGGAGGAAATCATCTTTATAGACTACTTCGAAAGAAGCAAGGAGGAGATTAACATCACACAGACCGTTGATCAAGCGCTCGCTATCAGTGAAAGCAATATCCTACAGTACCGGTATGCAGATTTATCATACTTAATCATCCAGATTACTTTGCTTGATAAATATCTTTCGGTGATATTAAAACAACTTTCCAAGAGCAAAATATCCTGATCACAACATAATTATAATAATCAGCTGTTCACAAAAGTAGGAGAGAAGCATGAGTTTTTTTAAATAGTAGACTTGAACTATAACTTTTAGAGAAAGTGTACTTGTATTTGCGTGGAATGAGAGTAGACATTTTTTAGGACCGGGATCGAGTCTTCGTATTGCGAGAGTAGCGCCTTAAACCATGCAGCCACCGAAACGGGTTGCGATGTTATTTGGAACGTTGATTTTTAAACTAAAAGTGACTAAACAATTTCTGTCAAGTCATCCCCCACGCCTCTTTTGTTATATTGATACAGGCTTGTGACCAAGCAAGCTCCGTTAGATTTCATTTTGTTCATTTAGATCAGTGTATATATTGTATAGAGATGTACTATGTATAAACTTTTTTTTAAAAGTATTAATTGATTTAATTAAGAACAAGGTAAGAAATACATTATTAGTCAGTTCCAAAAGTTACTAAAACATATTTCATACAATCATTCACACGCTAAGTAATGTATTCCACAACTGTCAACTTTGATAGATAGTAAAAACACCAATAAAATAATGTTAATTATGCAGTAAAATGTGTTCATATTAAGCCGCAAGAAAAATACATTTTTAGTCTAGCCATACTACCAGTGTCTTCATACTATGCATAATACATAATGAAGGATAAATAAAATTAACCAAGACGTAATCATTATATTTACAATCAATTTTGTTTTACAAAACTATTGCCTTGAGATTAATAACAATGTTAGTCAGACTATAGGTTCTGACTATATAATATATAATTTCCATGACATATTAGATTCATTATGACGAATATTTTTTATTCTGGCATTTTTGTACTATCCTGAGCATTAAAAGGTATAAAACATAAAATTATAATTTTGTTGTTGTTGATCATTTAGAGGCCATAAAGGTATTGGAGGAACCTTACTTACTCTATGGCATTAGGAGCTCGTAAGTTCATTGCCACGCTTACAATACGCCACCTATCCCTATCCTGAACTAGTTATATCCAGTTCACCACATTAATTACACCCTATCTATTTAAGATAATTTCTAATGTTATCCTCCCATCTGCTTCTAGGTCTTCCCAATGGGTTCGCTAGTCAGTATCCTGAACACGGTTCTAGAATCTCCCATTCGCGTTGCATGTCCTGCCCAACGTAATCTACGAGACGTGATCACACTCACAATGTATTGCGATGAGTATAGCTTATCAGATGTCAATAACTTACTGACCGAGTAATATCATACAGTTCTGATTGTAATGTTTTCATTATCTCCAATATAATATCGTTACTGCTAGTTAAAAGAGTTCATAAATATTTAAACTCATTAACACTATCAAATGACATACAGTATTGTTCGCGGTAATCTCTAAATTATCGTCCACAATCTGTGTTCTCTGTGTGGTCATGTATTTGGTCTTTTCAGCGTTCACATATAAACCTAACTAGCTATTAGAGGAACCTAGAAATTACAGTTTACCTTAAAAGTTTATGTAGCTGAGTCGTACATGATAATGGTTACCCATACCTTTCATCAATTTAATTTGGGTTAATGTGACTTATTAAGGTGGAATGTAAGGAAACGTGAGTTTGCAGTTTTTATAGCAATTTTTGTTTTCAATTTTTTTTTTATGTGCATTAGTATATACTTCAAGTTTAATTTTTTACACAAAGTAATATCAACAGTTCTTGAATATTTGTCATGAATAAAGTGGCATTGGGTGATAAACTTTGTAAATTAAGGGAAAGGTTATAACATTTCAGGATGACGAAAATTAAAGGTTAAACGGACAAATTAAATATTAAAAGCATCTAATGAAGTAATATTTTGTTTATTGTGTAAAAAATACTATAAAAACTCAGAAATACTGACCTCACCCGGCGTTTCCTTCCATACTCCGTTAAGGCTGCCGCCCGGGTCAACGAGAAAGTATCAATCCCTGTCAGGTCACACGGCTTAAAATGCAATTGTCTGTGTCGTTTTCTGAGACTACTATTCTGTCCTGTTAACATACTCCCTTTCACCCTTCACCTGCAACCACCCTTTGTCATGTCAATACGAAAGGGGGGAAAGAAAACTAAGAAGTCTTATTTTAAGGTAAAGAGGAAAGCTCGCGGCTAGTTATCAAATATCTTACAAGCTTCTGCTCTAAGCCTATCAAAAATTTACTATATTTGTTAGAAGAAGGCTAAATCTAGGGCAATTTTCATCAACCCTAGTCTCACATATCCACAAATATGCTTGAAAAAACGTTTAAAATTAGCTAGTGCCACATGTTCGCAAATTTTTTTTACTAATAAAACTCAAACTATAGGGATGTTAAGGAAAAAGAGCTCTATTGGAATCCTTCAACTTTATTTTGTCATGGAGCATATTTTGAAATAACTCATCGGATCTGCGCGTCAATTTCTCACTTACCGAGGCGGCACCCTTAAACACGAGTTAGAGAC
>CABFOW010000404.1:7918-29741 GCA_902141385.1 Timema californicum
GGGGGGGGGCTTGGCGGGTCGTCTTCGCGTGAATGTGTAATTCTTATTATGTATTTACCCGATTTGTTATTTATAATAAATAATGGAAGCTGTATGTCTTTTGACTAGTGCTAAATAGTTACGAGAAACCTAGCTTGAAGACAAACAAAATATGTATTCTCAGTAATGTTTATTACCCACATCGATGGGCATATGGTTAAAATAGCAAGCTCACTCTAGTCTGTCGATAATGGAGAATTCAGGGCTCGAATCCTGGTTGGGTGTAGTGATGCATAGTTTTCCTAAATTGTTTCTCACTTTTCCTCCACGCGGATGAGGGTACATTTAATCTAAATGATACCTTACTCATCCGAACACCATTAGCCTAATTAATTAATATTTGTAAAACCCGAACGAATACTAAGATACACTGACTAGATTATGATGATATATTTCATCTTCACTTTGTCAGCAGTGTTTTTTTGTTTTGTTTTTCTATCATCGCGTTCTACTTACTACCCGTTCGGCTTACACGCTTGTGTACTAATTAAGATAATGGTTTTAGGGATTAAGGAGGTTATATTTAGAAGGAATGTGCCCGCATTTTCTTGAAGGGAGAGTGGAAAACCAGTTTGTAAAAACCACCCTCAGTACACCCGACCGAGATTCTAACTTGTATCTCCCCGTCATAGGCAGTCTAGTCTACTAGTCAAGAGTGTTCTATTGCTTTGTTGTGCGTTGTCGTTTCTTATGATCCCTCTCAAATTATTGCTTAATCAAATTCAATAAAGTTTATCTGTTGAAGCGTTGATGCACTAAATGCCGATCATATTATTTATAAACGGGGTGTACGTTGCATTTGACCCCATTTTTATTTTATATATATTCTGGTTTTACAAATTATATTTACTTAAATATTGAAATATATTATATTTCGAAAAATGCTTTGTTTTGTTATCTTCTCTATTAATAAAATATGTCTGTCTGTCATGATCATTGTGCGATATCTATCGCACGCAGAGGGCTGAGATTTTTTAAATCAGTATTCCCTGTACACAAACATGTTCACTTTAAAGCCGGCATTTTAGATTTTCAATTAGATTTTTAAAATTTATTAAAAACTATCGAACAAAATAAAATGAGGATTTTTTCTGTATGCTTGAAGAAAAGAAAAACGTTGCCCGGTGTAACCACGCAATGAATTGAATGGGCACCGCTGGGTACTTTTGCTAGTTTTATAATAAGCCTAATAAAAAAATATATATGCATCTATCTACTTATTTAAAGCAGTCAGGCCTGTTCGTTTAAAAACACTCTAATGGAGTGGGGATGAGAAAGTTAGAACTGTAAAGTAAATTTACCCATATTTCTGAGGATCAAGAGTGGAAAACCATTAAGGAAAAAACACTTTTGATACACCCGGATGTGACTTGAAACCTGTCCTCTCCACCAGCGGATATCTAGAACAGATGAGTTTGACGTCTTAACCTGCGTGTCCACCCATGACAGTAACACAAATTTATTAAACTACCGTTATACTCGTGTGTATTTATAAATGTATACACATACACAGTCCATACCACTAAGCACATGGACAAAGGAGAACTTCTTGTATGGCCTGTTGGTAACGGGCAGGTCGAGGTTTGAATCCCGGTCGGGTGTATTGATGTGTTTTTTTCTCCGCGCAAATAAGGGTTAGCCTGACGGATTCACGAAAACAAACTTTTTAATAATTTTACGTAGGCCATTGACCTACAACCGTAAATTTGGTAGATAATATCAATACAGATATAATTATTTTCATATCAGAGTAAAATATTAGCAACGTTCGCGGCAAAATAAAGTTAGGAACGTCTTAAGCATACTATAATTTTCTCACAAAATCCATTCTTGTTTTGTTTTTTACACCATTGAAACTGTTTTCATCCTCTTTCCTACGTTCACAGTGTATTGTCAATATTAGTTCAACTTCATTCTCCTAACCTCAATGTTAGTTCGCGTCACGTGATGGCGCTTGAAGAACAGACTCGAAATGAAAAGGTCAAAGTATCCCAACGTTATTACTTAGGGGTCCCACGGTAGAAATATTACTGGGAGAGGGACGTTAAAAAACAACCCTGGTTTCATCTTCTGACTTTTGTGACGGTCTCAGAACCAATACTAAGATAGAGAGGGTGAATAGTATCACTATAAATTATATGAATTATATAGTTACTATCGATTATAGGGTGAATATCGTCACTACTGTGTATAGAGTGAATTTTGTTAATATCGATTATAGGGTGAATATCGTCACTGTATAATCTCAGCAACTTACTACATCTAACCTAACGGAAATAAATAGTTAACACTGTCTATCTTATTTTTATTTGTTCGTTTTCGTTTTTACGGAATGAGTAGAGATTTCAATTCTTTTAACAATCGCTTTCCAGACCTCTTCCGAGCGGGGTGGTTCCGTTTGGGTGTGGCTTCACCCTTGCTGGAGGGTTGTTCTTGCGTGACTTTAACGATACTCACCCCCCACACCCTGACCCGTAACTGGTTCACCGCGTGTCCAGAGCCGAGCTACCACTGTTTATCATCAATAGAATTAGACTAACTACTAATGGATCATTTTTTACCAACACTCCGCATATTCAATATTCATGTTGTGTAGTGTCATCTTATTAAAATAAATAACTTCAGATTTTTTAAATTGCATATTTATTGATACTCTCAATTAATATAAAGCACTTTACAACACGAATCGGTGGATAAGTGAACTAAGGCGTCAACTTCATGTAGTCTGTTTTTACATTGACGGGAAGATCAGGGTTCGAACTCCACCTGATTGTACTGGAAGTGTTTATTTCTTGGAATGTCAAAAAATTCCTTTTAAACCTTAAAAGAGCATCTAAAAATATAACCATTTGGTTTTAAATATACCTTACATTTACCAAAGTTGCCAAAATTTGGTGGCTAAATTGTATAACACAATTTGCTAAAAAATATATATATTATTAATTACAAAAAACAAACAATTTTCTGTGTGCCCTATCTCAAGCGTTATCTCCTCATATAGGCTGTATTATTTTGGGTTGTTTTCACCTCTTCTCACTACCTGTTCGGGTTGAAAGCATATATTTTAATTACGCTAATGGAACAGTGATGAGGAAGTTAGAATCTAGAATAAGTGTACCCGCACTGGCGTGGAGTGAGAGTGGTAAACCATTTAGAGAACAACACCCTCAGTACACTTATAGTAGCCCCATGGCGTCTTTGGTGCTGACTGACAGCTAACAGCTGACTTCTGACAGTCAACATTTAGGTATATACCTAAATGTTGACCGTCAGAAGTGACAGATGCTAAACACATGTTTTTGCAGATCATATGATTCGGCGTAGGAATACATAATTTGGTCTGGTAACTTTTCAAAGCATTTAGCTGTCAGCTGTGAGCTGTCAGTCAGCACCAAAGAAGTCATGGGGTTACTGTATCTTGGATTCGAACCCAACCTCCCCTCCCCGACACTGGCAAATCATACTAAATGAGTTGAAATCTAGAGCACCTACGTGGGTGGCTGCGTTACTACTCATTATTATTGGTTAAATGTGATTTTTCTTTTGCATGTAATCTAACTACATGTAATTATTATTTTTAAACTCTATTAAAAACATGCTCTAGATGCCCAAAAGATAGTTTGAATATGCCCTGAGTTTGATAAAGCCTCAAATATACAATTAAATACTAAATAATATACAAACACTTTTTTTAACTAGGGCAGCTCAAAATATATCTACAACCTGAACATAATAAAAATTTAAATTAAAAATATGACGTCGTTAACACGCCAGACATATTAATCATCTATTAAAATCCCCAGGCTATCTATTCGTAACTGCGGCGCTAAAACACGTAATGTAAAAAAATAAATAAGTTATTTATGTAAATGGATCTCCATTCATCCCATCTAGCCTTTCTGCTCGTCCTACATTAACGCCCTGTTCCATTAACGGCCCGCTAATGGGTTATGTGCAGTAACCATTGTTCTTCACCGCGCCGGAGATTGCCAACTTGCTAATGACAAAATATTTGCTCGCTTGTACTGTCGGAAACGATCCCAAGACATGTCTCTTTAATCTACACTGTTAGGAAGCTTGAACACAAAACTTAAACAAATATTATGAAGACTACCAGTAACATTAGAGAGGTTTTTGGTTTTCATTAGATTCTTGAAATAAGTTTCCAAAGTTATGTTTTATGGATAATTTTTTAGTATTAGAAAACTATTCAAATTAAATGTCTGATAATGGAAACATTTGCAATTGTTTTTAAATCATCAACACGTTTAATACGATAGGTTTTGGGTGTTTTCCTCGTCTTAATACCTGGGCTAACCGTATTTCATTACGATAGTGGGGTAGGAATGAGTTAGGTATAATTTAGAGGAAATATACCTTCACTTGTTTACAGGAAGAAGGGGAAACCAGGGATTTGAACCCCGTCACCGGCAAAGTCAGATTATATATGCCTAACACCTTATCATCTTACCCACCAATGCGGGTGACAGCATAACTAATAGTGGCTTAATCTAAGGGCTAAAGATGGAAAGGGCAGTTAAAAGAACATGTACCCGCATTAACGTTAGGAGGAGATAGCTGGCTAGAATTCGAACCCAATCTTGCCAACAGTGACCTTGTACAATTAATGTAAGTCCTACACCTTAGGCTGCGTGAACACTGGTGAAGGTGATAGTGTGTTAGTAACTCTCTTAAAGCAATTGAAAATGAACTTTTTTTTTTGTCATTGTGGAAATTGATTTATTTTTGTTTGTTTATTACCGCGTCTTTCTACCTGTTCAGGCTATAGGCCTATATACTAATTACACTAATGGGTTAGAGTTAGGAAAGATTAATCTAGAGTAAATGCCCCCGCATTTGCGTGGAGGAACATTGAAAAATAATTTAAGGAAAACCACCCTCAATGCACCAGACCGGGGTCGAAACCTAATCTGCCCGTCTTTAGCAGTCTAGTCCAACACGAGATTAGCGCGTTAGGCCACGCGGCCACCGAAGCGGTCTGGAGAATCTTACAATGGTACCTTTTACTCGTCTCGATGGCCACCAGAACTGAACTCCAACTTACGTCTAGTTTGGTTTACTGGAAAGAAAGTCAGGACTCGAATTCTGGTCTGGCGTATTTATTTTGTTAGGCGTATTTGCTGCCCGTTCGGGCAATATATATTAAATTTTACCATTTGATTATGGATTAGAAAGGTATATGAATATGAAATTCTGCGCGCATTTGCGTGGAGGGAGAGTTAGAAGCAATTAGGAAAAAATATCGGTATACCCGACCGAAATTGGAACCCTGAACACCCTGTCACCGGCGAACCATGTTGAGCTTGACATATTTTGTCCGCATGCCCATCGATGCGGGTCGGCCGGGTGTATTGTTAGCTATTTCATAAATTGTTTCTGTTTCTTCTTCCATTCAAATGCTAATAATACATTTCTTCTAAACTCTAACTTTGTTATCCTTGCCTCATTGGCGTAAAATGAATAAAGTCTAAACGGGTATTAAGAAGTGATGCAAAAAATGTAATAGTCATGTTTTCAAGTCACAATCCATCAGCTTATATTTTCGTTCGAGCATATTTTATTTTATTTTACATAATAAATTAAGACATGTGGAGATATATCTTGGAACATTTTGTAAGGCCGGGTCTTTGATTTTAAAATTGTTGCTTTTCATACAGAACTGCTTATTTCTGTGTTTCAACATGATCTATCCCATCTCGTGTCTTGTATTTGTCCAATAAAGCCATGTGCTGTATTATAATGATAACAACCATAGAACATCAGTTATAGGACTCCACTGTCCAACTGCGCTTTGAGTTGTATTATAATGCTAACAACCATAGAACATCAGTTATAGGACTCCACTGTCCAACTGCGCTTTGAGTTGTATTATAATGCTAACAACCATAGAACATCAGTTATAGGACTCCACTATCTGATTTGTGAGCTGTGTTATAATGTTAACAACCTTTGCACATCACTCATAAGACTCAACTTTCCAACTGAGCTGTGAGCTGTATTATAATGTTAACACCCATATAAAAGCAGTTATAGAGCTTCACTGCCCAAATTAGCTGTGAGCTGTATTTTAATGCTAACAACTATATAAAAGTAGTGATAGGACTCAAATGTCGAACTGAACTGTGAGCTGTATTGTAATGATAACAACTATATAATAGCAGTTATAGGTCTCCACTGTCCAACTGAAATGTGAGTTGTATTAAACCCATAGAAGAGCTGTTATTAGACTCCAGTGTAGAACTGAGCTGTGGTTTTCATATCAGTACTTGGGTAATGTTGTGTTCGTGTCAGGAAGAGGTATATCAGCTGGAACCGGAGCAGACAATAGATAGTTTGAGGTGACTGGCTGCCATTCAGCGATAGAATGAGTGCCAGTTGAATTCAAGTAGGAAGCATTTTTATCGCGAGATGCTTCAAATGACGTCACATACACCCAACGACACACATTGTTGAAATTGGCAGACTTTGCTATGTCCACTAGGTGCGTATTCCATTAAAGGTTAACGCACACCTGTTCGTATTCCATCTAATCGGATCATTTCTACATTTGCACTTACGTTAATGTGTAATTGTAGGGTGATTGTGAGATGAAATGGAGGACCTATGGTTTAACGTGGGATCCGAACCACGGCGTAGGCGCGGCATTCCATACATTCACAAGTTGTGATTAATACACGTCTTGTAAGAGGTGAAGGAAGGGTTTGGCAATCAGTTCTACATAATTGTTTATGAAAATGGGTGTGAAGCGATATTGAGTCGATACGATAAGCCTTAGCTTTAGTATGCGCCTACTTTTAGTTCAAAACCCGTACGTATACTTTGGTTTGCCAGTAAGGTGGAGGTCGCTGTCCAAATCCCGGTTGGGTGTACTTAGGGTGCTTTGCCTAAAGAGAGTATCGCAGAGAACCTTTTTCCTTCTTCCCCATTTTCAGAAACACTGGGCCGCATATAATCCACTCTCAAAGTCAAATAATTTTGTTTGAAACGCAATAATATATTATTGCACACTGTAAATATTTTGAAAAACAAAATTAATTCCTCTCTAGTCTTACTTAAGTGTATCTTGAAAATTGAGAAGTCCTTCTATAATACCTAGAAACCACAAATAATTTATAGTGAGATAAGAGTGGCAGGCCTGGTTACTGCTCATTTATAATAAAATAAACTAGATTTAAATATAATAGCCAAATTAATTCGTGATAGCGAGATTGTGTAGTACAAAAAGAAATAGCGTTCAACTATTCAGGTATAAAAATGAACAATACTTACGGTAAATATAAATAAAAATTATATAATTGAACACTAATGAACCGACTATTTTATAGATATATACGGGTTTTCTTTCGCATATTATAATTATTTCATTGTATAGACCTAGTTATAGCTCATGTATATCTTGATGAACCAAATTTTATAATTGTACAAAAAAGGTAGGCTATTTCACCCCCCTATAACCTGTGAACCGTATAGATTTGGAATTAATTATTAACTAATTAAAGCTTATACACATATTAAAATAGGGCAATAAGTTATTATATTAGTTTATCCTCGGTCGCGGCAAAGATTTATCTGATTACCAAACCCTTCCTTCACCTCTGACAAGACATCTTGTGAATGCGGGGAATGCCAGGCCTCCACCGTGGTTCGGATTCCACGTTAAACTGTAGGTCCTTCATTTCATCTCCCAATCACCCTACCATTACACATTTGCGTAAGTGCGTATAACCTGAACGGTTAGTAAGACGCGGTGCTAATAATAATATATTATTTCAATCTTGTTCACACACTGTATTTTTATAGCACCTCGCCTGTTCAGGTTATACGCAAAATAACAAATTACGCTAATGAATTAGGGATGAGGAAGGTTGAATTTAGATTATGTGTACCCAAGTTTGCGTGGAGAAAGAGTGAAAACGTTTTGTAAACTCCACCCTCAGTACACTTGACCGAGACTCGCACCCCGATCTCCCCGTCATCAGTTTAGTCTAACACGAGAGTGACGCCTTAGACCATGCGGCCACCGAAGCAGGTCTTTGTATTATTAATCGCCTAAATGTCGTGCCAACCAATAAGAGGGTATAAGAGTTTGTCAATTCAAATGTAATGAAAGAAAATAGTTTTAATCAACTACATCCAACAGACACGCGGCTTAAATGTCCTCATCTAGTCTGGTTTTCCAATAACGGTAAGTTTAGGTTAACTGAGTTTTCCCCCTTAGAAATAGTTTCCCACTGCTCCCACGTAAATTCAAGTACATATTTCTAAATTACTCTCTACTCATTCCTATTCAATTAGTTTACTTAAATACGTACAACCCGAACTGTTTAATAAGATGAGAAAGAAAAGATTTTTAAAAGAAAATTTGATACGCTTAGAAAATGACTAAAGATTACTTTTGCTGCTTTGTGATTTCATTTCATTACGCACCTTTATTTTTGTTTTACTAGGGATTGGTTCTTCGTTATTACTGAAAGGACAACCTTTCACGAAGTACGAATCAAGGACTTTAAGGATATATATTCTACAGTCTAGGCCTAAAGCCTCATCTATATATTACGTATCCATGAGGTCCGTAATCCATACGAGATCGACATCACAGTAACAGAGTGATTGCTCTGTCAACAACATCCGTATCCGTAAGGCCTATCCTATAACCAGTCGTACACGCTTGTCGAACGCGCATTTGTGAAGCTCACTCGCAAGACGTGTTTTCTGCCTAAACTAAGACAATCTAAAATAAAATGTCTGTAAACGTAATTTAACCCGATATGGCACCATCATTAAAATCATATTAAAGTTTATAAACACGAGTTAAATAGAATCAAACTAATATATGGAACCCACCTCGGTGGCGTAGTTGGCTAACGCGCTTGTCGTGTTGAGCTCGACTGCTGAGGACGGGGAGATCGAGGTTCGAATCTCGGTCGGGTGAACTGGGAGTGGTTTTTCCTAAATGGTTTTCCACTCTCCCTCCACGCAAATGCGGGTTCACTTCCTCTAATTCAACCTTCCCAATTCCTAATCCATTAGCGTAAATAGTACTTAAAAGCGTATAACCCGAACGGGTAGTAAGACGCGGTGCTAAATATTAATATATGGAAAAGTTATTATACTATATATTTTTACGAACTTATATCCTTAACCAAATAACTAATTGCTTTAGTTGAATACAGTATGTTTGTTTCTGATTGGCTGAACGCAACTCTACGCAATTACATAAACGCAAGCAATGGGCTATGTTCATCTCCTTACGACAAGCGATTCCGACAGTAACGACATACGGCTGCGTTTGCGTGAACTATTGTGGACAGAGACATACAATATTACGAATCCGTGTCAGACAAGTGGGTGCGACTGATTTGTAGACTAGGCCTTATTCAAAACATCCCTTGGAAATTGAATCAACTTTCACTTTATAAGGACCATTGTCACAAACGGCTACGGAGAACCAATCACAGGTGGACGAATAAATTGAGATGAAAGCATAATGATAGTGAAGGAAACGTTCGTCATTTTCTAAACGTATTGCTTTATCATTTATCTTGTTTGAATAACCGTTCCTAAGAAACTTCCAATCGATAAAGGCTATTGTTATTTTAACTAAAACACTAAACATTATGAAAATGTTGATTGCGTTGATCGAATTTGCTAAAATTGTTTTATTTCTGTGAGTTTTATTTGACAAGTATTACACTTTACTAGTTCGTCTTCTTAATTATTAAGTCAACAACCTTAAGGTTGGTTTGATGTGATTTCTATCCATCGGGAGCTGGGCAGACATTCACTGGCTGCTTAGTGCCGCCTGCACCAACTGGTAGGAATCCCGCGTGCCGGCTCTACTTCCCCCCCGAAGGAAGTTGTGACTACGGATTCTTATCGTTCAAGGAAAATTCGTTGACCCCGGCTGGGTCTGAAAGAGGTTGACACTTTCCTATTAGTTGTTTTTTTAGCACCGCGTCTTACTACACATTCCAGTTATACGCTTCCTATTGACACGATATCACGTGATTAGGGATACCGAGTATACAGGGTATGTAGACAAGTCCTGAGACGGCCACCATCACAAAGAGCTACAAGTCTACAGTTTTCAAAAGAATTCCCTTGTAGCTTATAAGAAATGAAAAAATAATCTTTCATTAAATTAAAAAGTAAGCACTTGTAGCTAGAAAGGAAATTTTACAATTTACGTGTGTTTTTTTACAAGTAAGTTTATAGTTTGGTTCCATATAGCCAACCGTAGCTTGCTTTTAAAGCAAAAAGTATTTCATACAAGTCTAGCACATAGGTATAATACAATAAAAGTTAAATTTTAATGGGCTGTGTTTACTATACTACTTTACTCAATAAATAATCTGTGTAAACAATCTAAGTAATATGACTGTTATGTTTATATACTTATGATGAGGGTGTAAACAAGGTTCTCATTAAGGATAGGAAACTGCCACCTATTATTAACTAATTCGAATGAGTTATTGAAACTTGAGACACCAGTATACAATTTAGGTCAATATTGTTGTAAAAAATAAATCAACATCCTAGTTCAGGAAAAATTAAATCACACAGTGATAGTGAGCCTCAAAAATAACACATCCATGCAATTTATGTTATCTTATTTCCCAACTTTAATTTAGATAGCGCCAAATATTTTTGGTTTATCCTTAATTTTAATAACATACATTTTATTACGATTTCTACAATCATATTTATACTGGGTTGTGTACCTTAAGTTGCAGGAATAAATTTATTGGGACCAAACTGGTTGTATTAATATTTCACTGTTTAAATAAAACAATTGACTTTTAAATATTTTTTACAAGTACAGTAAGATTTACAAACAAAACTATTTTCTTTGTGAAACCCTATATATATATATATATATATATATACACAAAACAAAACTATTTTCTTTGTGAAACCCTATATATATATATATATATATATACACCCATACACAAAACTATATATATATATATACACACACACACACACACACACACACAACTATAAAACATTCAATTTTATCTTGTGCATTATTGTAGACTTGTAGCTTTATGAAACAAGCCCATGGTAGTTCTAAGTGTATCTGAATGTTGAACCCGGGAGGGGTTTCCCGTTGAATGTATGCTCATACTATCAGGCATACACACACACACACACACATTCAATGGCTGTCCCCCAGAAGCTCAGACGTTCCCAGGCTGACCTTAGTAGCTCCGGTGTCTCCACGCCATCCCTCCTTTCGAAGCGTCCAATCATGGCATCTCTCTACACGAGAATCCTGTTTGAACACACGGCCAATGGGAACGTAAATTACAATACAGAAGATAAATAAACGTCCCAGAGCACTTCTATACTAGTAAACTAATTTCTCGCCGTCCATGGTAAAGGTAAACAAATGCGTGCAAGTACTAAAATCTCTATACTTAATCTTAAAGTTGGCCTTAGAAAGAATCAGATTGAACTATGGGCGGTGGAGAGGGGGCGGGGGACACGCAAGTAAAGTGTTTGTTTTGTTAAAGGAGCGGAAATTACATAATAAAACGCGGCTGGTAAAAATTCAAGGGTAAAAATAATGTGATTGTAATTTGCAGTAAACATTCCAAGGTTGATTAAGCTATATTTTCGCAAGTCTAATGATATTACGGACGTTATTTGGGTAGATTCGGATAGCGGCTGTAAAATAAAAGTTTGGGTATGTTTCTTAATTGTAATAACATTTTCACGGCTTTTCCCGTATTGTTGTCATTAAGTATGGGTCAATTTCCCCTGACCTTGAATCTCATTATTCCAGCTTTTCCCGCATTTTTTTAATTAGGTATGGGCCCATTTTCCCTGATCGTGAAAAATAGATTTTCATGTAGGTATTGAATCATCCGCGTATAATAATAGTTTCATCGACTTTAAGCTTTTTCTGGCCCACCGGGACCTACTATCCTTTTAGCTTTTTTAAATGTGTTTCCACTAACAGGACAGGGAGGAGGATGCTAGAAATGGGAGGAAATGTACCCACATTTATGTGAAGGCAGCGTGGAAAAACCCCTTAATACACCCGGCCTGGATTCAAACCTCAAGTTACCCTCCACAAACCAAACTGGGTGACACGCGTTTGTTCTCGCGCGCACTATTGTAAGTGTATTTTTAAAAAATGTGTCCCTATTTCTTGTAAGAGATTTGTTAGTATTTTTGCAAAGGTCTTACAGTTGTTATTAGCATCCTCTTACTTTGTAGATTTCTTAGATGAAAGCTGTAAATATTAATCTTAGTGCCACAAACAAGCGTGGCGTGTCAAAGACGAATAAACGGCGAGAAGATAGAAGTGACAAGAGACGGAATAGTGAAAGGAAAATAAGGGACCATGAAGCAATTGTTGACATGTCGCCCAGTCAAATCCCAACTGGCTGTGAAGGCACGCACTCACTCTTCAAGACTCAAAGAAGGAACACGCAGGGGCTGCCTTGACCTTGACGTCCCGCAGTGCACGCACGTATTGCGTGATGCTGCTACGTGATAAGCGGGCTCCTCTTCGATCCGGGGGCTGCGTCGTGTTGGCCGCTGGTTGCCCCTGGCAACGTAGTCTCCCTCCCCATCGATTGCAGGGACTCATGACAGAGCCGTGTGTTGCGTATTGTATTATACAACAGCGCTGCACCTTGGGAACCTTATCTCTCGATAGATTGGACTGCTGGTGGGACTAAATGCACTCAGAGTGTTGTTTTTTTCATTCCCTCTCTACGTTCATTAAAGTGATTTTCTTTGATCATAAATGTCTTCTACTGTTCTGTTCCTTAAATTAAGTAATTTAATCAATAAACGTAATAATATTAATAAAATGGAAAATAGAAGCGTATTGACAATTTGAAGTTTGGAAGATTTTCAAAACTGGTTTTCAGTAAACCATACTTTAAATGTTTTCCTTAGAGAATATAAATTATTTGTTACTCATATTTTACACTCATCACATATACATAAAGTACAGCATTATTAGAATCCCGGCCAGCTAGACTAAATGGTTTCCCACCCATGCGCCGTCCATTCAAATGCGGGTGCGTCTATTTTAAATTATATCTTCCCCAACACACTCGGGCGGCCGAATGGCCTAAAGCCTAGTACGCGCTTGGGAACACTGCTAGTCGGAACGTGTTTGTCAACATTTCTGGAAACAAGCAACGTGGGCCAGTCTGACAGCTGTTCACACCGAAGACATAAGTTACTGATATTTCCATTCGTCATGTCGTGGACAGCCAATAAACTTCGGGAACTCATTGACATATTTTAACAAATATACTGTTGTGGGATGTGGCATCTGAGGATTATAAAAACTGCGTTAAAAACTGTATGTTATGAATGAAATAAGTGAAGATCTATCATTTAGTTCAGTGAATTGAAAATAAAATGGTACGATGCACCACGCAGACTTTATCATTATCTTAAAATATATAAATTTAAACTAATAATACATCTTCCATATATTCGAGGTATTTAACGTGCACTTTCTGAGCCGATTGATTATGTAAGCCTGAGGTAAGGTATTGGATTATTTACTAAAAGTTTCGTAAGATCTTTGTATCATAATCATATACGTTGTTGCATAGACACAATACAAAAGAGCATAACTGAAACAATATACACCGTTAAAGAGGCGTTAAGAAAAGATGAGCATCTTTGTCCATCAAAAAGCATAACGCCCAATTCAATACTTGAAAGTCCTTCATAAAAAATATGTTTGCTTAAAACTCAGAAACTATTGGTTTTATAAAATATGTTCCAAATTAAAATATTTAAGTTTTATAGTACTAGAACTTTACAATAATAAGTTATTTCGTATTTCAAATAGTTGCGGATATATGATCAAAAATGAACATTTCCGCGGATTTAAAGTACGCCTTAATGTTATTTTCATGGGAAAATGGGAGTTTCCATTTTATTTATAACGTTAAACAATGCCTGGTACAAAATTTAATCAAAATCGTTTTATCGGATCTTGATAAAATGTGTTTTACCTCTTTTTTCCCTTCAGTAAACTACTATTTATTTTAGCGTTAGATATCTAATTCCAAAAACACCTCGGGGGGACCTTGTGAAAACCCTAGATACCAAATGTTAGCCCGATCGGTAAAATGGTTTCGGTTCTAGTCCGAGATACAGACAAACGATACCGCGAAAACTACTTTTTCACTTTCAGGGGGTCATGAAACGTCAACATTTATCAAAATCCCAAGTTCAATTTTTTTATCGATGAAAATACTTATATCCACTCGTAAAGCTAAGTAGGTATTGTCATCGTCAAAAAATAAAATAAAACGCTCTTCGTATTCAATTTGGTAGAGAGAACAAAAATTATTTAAAATCCTAGGCAGACTTCTTGTTCACAACTTAACTCTGGACGGGAAACTATGTTTATTCAATGTTTCCCAACAATCTGTTTCCTCTGTTGGCCAATAGTTGGGTAACATTTGAGCAACTATGTTTCCAAGTGCGAACTAGGCTAAAGGAATCACTCTCACAATCGATTAGGCTGCCGATGATGGGGAAGTCGGAGTTCGAATCTTGGTCGGGTGTACCAAATTTGTTGGCACAATTTATCTAAAATAAATATTCATCATCCTTAACACATTAGCGTAATTAGTACAAAAGCGTAGTAATAGGTGGTGCTAAAAATCGAAAAAATAAATACATTAGCCATCCTTACCCTAATGGCGTGATTTGAAGATTGATTCGAAATTCTTGATTTCCCATTCATATAACTTCCTCGTCCAAATTAACCACGTATTTATTCATCGTGATATATATTTATTGCTGACAGTCAACTTACTGTTTTTACAGATATCCCTGACCAATTGTGTGTTGTCTCTCTGAGGGCGTCGTAAACTACAATCCTACCAATAAGCTATCACTTCCTTGTGATTTTTTATTTTATTTGATGCACAAACTACGTATCCTAACTCACGTTAGGTAACCTGCTTCGGTGGTCGAATGGTCTAAGGCGCTACTTTTGCGGTAGATTATACCGCCGTAGACGGGGAGCTTGAGGTTCTAATGTTGGTCGGGTGTATTGAGTTTTTTCTAAAATTGTTTTCCACTCTCTACTCACAAATGCGACTACATTTTCTCTAAATATAACTTTCCTAATCACTAAAACTATTAGCCTAATTAGTACATAAGTGTATAACGGTTAGTAAGACGTGGTGTTAATATATATATATATATGTATATACTAACCTTAGTATATATATGTATATATATATATATAAAAAGCACCATATGCTACTAACCGTTCAGGTTATACACTAATGTACTAATTATGCTAATAGTATATACATATATATAAGCACCACGTCCTACTACTCATATATATAAGCCGTTATGTATTATAGTTGTCTAGGAGTTACTTTTAAGGGCAATTAAATGAAAATGTGAAGAAAATAGGACACTAAGCCTCACGACACGTGCATCAAAAATACTTACAGAAATAATGCGAAAAAGAATGGACCAGAGGATACAATAGAAAAAATACTATGAGAGGCTCAATATGGATTCAGAAATAACTAAGGAACGATAAAAGCTATACTATCTTTGAGGATACTTTGAGAAAAAACAAGTGAGGAAGGGCAAGAATTAGAATATTGCATTTGTAGATATCTAAAGAGCATTTGATAATATGGAATATAATGAAATATCTGAAGTGTTGAGAAAACTTGGGATCAAGTACAACGACTGAAGGATAATATATAATACTCATATACAAAAATCTAACAGAAATTATTAGAGTTCATGAGCACGCAGAGGAAGCTAAAATAAGAAAAGGTGTTTGGCAAGGATGCAACCTATTTCCAATTATATTTAACGCTTATGTAGAAGTGCTATCAGTGGTAGAAATCATATCTGGAATTAGAATAGAAGAATAACTTATCAACTCCCTTCGTTTTGCTAATTACATAGTTGTTTATGCTGGAAGTGAAAGGGATCTTAACGAACTACAGAAAATAATTAATGAAATACTGAAAATTGCATATAACATGAGGATCGACAAAGAGAAAACAAAGGTCATGATGCGCAGTAAAGGAGAAATCAATCAAATAAATATAGAACTAAAAGAAGTAAAGTTACAACCATTAATGGAGTTCTGCTAACCTATAAGTAATAAATGATACGGAACGCCGCACGAACTTTCTCGCTCTATTTTTTAGAAACGGAGATATTTACTCAACACTCGTAATATAATATACACTAGCAAACCCGAGAACAAATTGCGCTAGACACACGTAAAACATTTTTATTCATGGTTTTAAATTTCATAATTTTATCTGTGAAGAGTTAACGTCTTCATTTGTTTATTTGGATCAATACAAAATATCGATTTTGGGTCCCCAAAGATCAACACTTCGTATTAAAATTTTGAGTTCCGGTTAAAATTTTCATCATTTTACTAGGGGATGTATTATGGTTATTGCATTACTATTAAATTTCTCCTTTATAAATATTGACCAATTTAATAGGTAATTATTGACTATTGAGTCTAAAATGAGATAGACTCGTTATAGCCGATTATGAGCAAATTGAATTTTTCTCTTTTCACCCTTTAGTTAACTGCTATTAATTTTAGGATTAGGCAGACGGCGTTGCAAAAACCACATTTTAGGGTTCGGGTGCTCATGAAACGTTGATATCCATCAACATCTCGGCCTAGATTTTTTTTGACGGTCGTAATACCTTACCTCAAAGTGTTGTTGGACAAGTTAAAAGAAATATATATTTATGTATAGCTTAAACACTTTTAGGCTCTATAAAAATATATTTCAAGTAAAAGATGTTTATTATAAATAGAACCACATGTATGCAATGATAAGTAATTTCATATCTCAAAGATTTACGGAGATAAAATTAAAAATTAGAATTTACGCATCATACCAGAACCCTTAGAGCCATTTTGACGAAAAGTTGAAAGTAGCCATTTGGTTTAGAATATGTATAAATGTTTTGAAATGAAATTTAAAATCTCTAGATCCGATTTTAAGAAAATTGACTTTTTCTCTTTTTGCCCCTCAGTAAACTAACCTTAATTTTAGGGTTAGATATCCAATTCCAAAAAATCCTCGGGGCAACCCTATGAAAACCCTAGATACCAAGTTTTAGCCCGATCAGTAAAATAGTTTCGGCTCTAGTCGGAGATACAGACAGACAGAAATTCAAAAACAACTTATTTGGACTCGGGCGGTCATGAAACGTTGAGATTCATCAAAATCTCGAGTTCGATTTTTTTGACGATCACAATACTTTCTCTACCTCTAAGATAGCGATAAAGTAAAAAAAAACAAACGAAAATTACGTAAGCAAGAAAGATACTATAAGTAGAATAGCACAGGCGAAGAAAGCTTTTCATAACAAGAAGTCACTACTAACCTCGACTATCATAAATATTTGGAAATCAGTAAAAGGTTCCTTAAGCCATATGTTTGGAGTCTTGCGGTTTATGGATGTGAAACATGGACCATTGGTTCAACTGAAGGTAACGATAGAAGCATTTGAAATGTGGTATTACAGAAGAAAGTTGACAATATCATGAATGGAGATGTTATCAAATATAGGAGTGCTAAGAAAAGCAAATGAAGAAAGGAAACGTTGGAAAGTTTTACAGAAAAGAAGAGTTAATATGGTAGGTCAGAGTTTGACAAGGATTATTTCTGAAGGAGATGTGAAAGGGAGAAATTCAAGAGATAGACCAAGACTGGAGTTCATGAATCAGATAGTGGATGGTGTTGGCAGAAGAAGGTACAAAGATGTTTAAAAAATTGGCCCAGGACAGATTAAAGCGGAGAGCTGCAGCAAACCATTCACAAGATTGATGACCTAATGATGATGAAATATATGTAACCATTGACTTTACTCTTATCAATGCTTTCATTTCGATTAGCACAACCATGTTTATTTGTTTGTCTACCTGTAATTGGGTCTCCTTAGCCATCCGTAACCAAACTATTTTGATTTGGGTTTAGCATCGCGTCCTATTACTTGTTCAGGCTATAGGCATATATGACAATCACTCTATTGGAATAGATATAAGGAAGCATTGTAAAGGTAATATTCGCGTGGAAAGAGAGTGGGAAACCATTCGGGAAAAACCACCCTCGGTATACCCGACCGGAATTCGAACTTGGATCTCCCTGTCATCAGTAGGGCAATCTAACACAAGAATGACGCCTTAGACCATTTGACCACTGAGGCGAGTAATTAATAAAGTTAAAGTTGTTCCAATATTAACTAAGAGCTACATTATATTATACATATGTACTTAATATATATACAATATATTATACGACATAAGTGATACTTTTGCATTCAACCACCAAGCACTGTAGTAGAATTGAAATTGCTATTATTGCGTTGTAAATAATTTTATGTGTCTGGTGTTAACTTTATTAGGATAAATTTAACTGAAGTGTAAACTTTAAAAACTTGGGTGTTTAACGATTGGGTGCATCACGTTTGCATTCGTTCCATTTAAACAGTTGTGGAAAAAATTCCAACATATTTCTTAGAAGGTCCGCCCGCTAATGACAGGCCACGTTGCGCCTGTATGTATGTATGTATGTATAGCTACAACACGCGACTCGATGTATTTATGTCTAATCAAACACGAGCCATTCTCTGAGTAGACTTTTTCTCTCTCTGTGAATCTATTGAACACGCAAAGGCTCAAAACTTTCTTTATACATGACGCTTTGCCACATACAAAAATAAAAATAGTTTACATATTATTTATATCCTATTGAATAAGTTTATTTTAATTTAATTGTTATCAACTTAATCTAAAGTCCTCATTTAGTTTGGTTTGTCGTGGACGAGCAGTTTGGGTTCGAACCCTGACAGAATGTATAGAATGTTCGTCCCCTGTATAGGTTCCCACCCTCCCGCCACGCAAATGTGGGTACACTACCTCTAAATTCTTATTTTATCATCCCCACCTTAATCGTGTAAATTTTTGAATATCCTGAACGGGATGCAAACAATTAAATCTTTACTTACTGGTTACAAGAAAGTCGAGGTTTAAATCTCAGCTGGGTGCACTAGTGGCTAGTTTTCCCCATGGTATCAATCACTTTGGTTTTCACATCCTCTCTCTCCGTGAATGCATGTGCATTCTTTCTACACCTCTCTCCCCTGTCCTTTGAATGAAGCGTTTAAATAGCCTTGGTGTTAAAACTTATTAAATAAAAAATCTAGAAATAGAGAACACATAACGAAAATATATCAAGTTGTGAATTCCATAATTTTTTGTATTTTTAGGGGACATGATATAAAGTTATTATACAAAAGGTAACATTAAAATGACTAATATGTACAAATCTAATAATATAAAAATAAATTCTACGCAAAATGAATGGTACCTACGTTCTCAGATATTATCGTTTGAAACAAAATTTTCAAAAATTGATTATTAGTAAACCACTTAGCAGCCTTAAATAACGTTTACTCAGAAAAACAAATATTACATTATATTACTCATATTAAACACCCTTATGTTATAAATTTTGGACAAAATTTTTATAACGATTTTCAAACTTGTTATAATTTTACAAATCAATCATCCATAAACCCTTAAACGATTTATTTAAAATAAAAATAAATATACAATCTTATTCATCATATAAAACACTCCTCGAATAGTCCATTAATAAAAATCGTTATAATAATTTTCGAAAAATTTCAAATGTTGATCAACCTCAGTTGTAACCTTGTAAGACCCATTTTTTTTAGTTCAGGTGCACATAAAACATCAATATCCATCATTATTTGTAGGTGGAGATCTGAACGAGCAAGTAAAAATCTCATCTATATATTAAAAAATAATCTAATATAAACAATCTTAAATCTATTTGTATTTTTGTTTTGTAGTCATGCATTGTAAACACTACCCATGGTTCGCATCTTGAATGCACTGTCTTCACAATATGACTCGTGCCAAATCTCGTTAGTTCTGACTGCTAAGGGGGAAGAGGAAAGCTTGTTGGCCTCGGGTACGCGAACCAACTTTCATTTCTTTATTTATTTTCGAACAAGCTCATCCGAGACTGAATAGCTCTTACGAAATGGTGTTCAGAAATAGTTGTTAGTTTACGACACTAATCTTGGCTCAGCTTTATAACATGGATTGTATCTCAATCTTGTGCCGGTGGTCACACGGACAAAGTTTGTCGGTAGTGGGAAGGTTGGAGCTCGATACCTGGCTGGTTAAATTGGGGTGTTTTCCCCCCAAATGATTTCTCACGCGCTATTTGCCAAACACGGATACACGTATTTAAGTTCTACCGTCCTAATTCATATCTCATTAGTGTGAATAGTTGAATAGCCCGGATGGTTGATAAATAGACACACTGATTTTGTGGCAAGTAAAATTAGTTTAGTTAAATACAATTTTGTACTTTGGCATAAAAATTAGGTAAAAAAAAATTCCATTTGTTTAAAAGTGTTAACAAATCAACTCTTAAACGCAACGAATATAAGCACTACGCCTAACATGTGTGTGTGTATATATATATATATATATATATATATATATATATACATTCATTTTAGGCGTAGTGCTTGTATTTATGCATATATATATATGTACATACATACATTTTAGTTGTAGTGCTTATATTTATGCATATATATACACCATACACACAAAATGGAGTTAAAACTGCTTTGGTGGCCGCATTGTCTAAGGCGTCACTCTTATCATAGACTAAACTGCTGATAGAGAGATCGGATTTCGAATCTCGGTCAGGTTTTTCCACTTTACCTCCACGCAAATGCGGACAAACTTTCTCTGAATTCAACCCTTTTCATTCCTAATACATCAGTGTAATTAGTACGTACGCATATAACCTGAACTGATAGAAAGACGCGGTGCTTAAAAACAACTGATCACAATATTTCAGCGCGACCTGCTCGCCCCGCTCGGTACTAGTTGAGACTATTTCAGTTTTGAACTATTTGCTCGGCATAATATGCTTGAGAGACCCAATACATTTTAAATTCAACTGACTCTTATCAATATGCATGCGTTGCAGAATATGACACATTCAGATAGCTGTGTCAAATGTTTGCATTTATTTGAAATAAACTTTTAATAAAATAAATAAGTGTGTGTTGCCGATCTATGTTGATTTGTTTCGCGATGACAAAACACAAACAAATTGTAGAGCACACGTAGTGATAATAATATCGATATCTCTTTATATACTCAAAAGGAAAATATGTTTATAGTCAGCTGTTTTTAATCTTGGCTGCAAACCTAATAGATCTACACACATTTTTGCTCTGGATAGTATTACTGACTTAACTCAAGCTGCACAGCCACATTGCCATTTTATTTTGTCCAATCGTTTGTTCTCTATTTGTACTTATATGATTATTGTGCCAGAACATTAGCATTTGTGCTATAAAATTAGGCCTTTTATAGCATATTTAATGTGATGTGCCAACTTTGAGCTACGTGATTACTGCGTAACTCAAGTAGTTTCTGATATCTATATTCGGTGAGCCCGGCAATTAAACTTCAGAAATCGTTCCTCGAAGTTCTGGCGGTTGGTATCTGTGTTGATAACTGGCCTGTATATTAGGGTTGTAGGGTTGGTTTCTCACGTTTGACAGGAAGAGAAAACCGTTCTCTCACTACCAGACAAGGGTGATATAAAGTTTCAATGTTTTGACTGGGGCTATCCATTGTTGTTTTTGCTACTTTGCTTTATAGTAGCGATTTTTAGCCGGGGGGGGG
>CABFOW010000404.1:29912-228406 GCA_902141385.1 Timema californicum
GGGGGCGGGGCGCTAAAGGTATTTTGGGGGCCTCGGAAAAATAATTTAAAATGTTATTTACTTATTACTGAAGCCCCTCATCTTAAATATCAGTAGACTCTCGATTTTTCGTGCTAATGAAGGGTAGGGGAAGCATGTATAATAGAGATCACGGATAGTACATATAACCCACATCGCCATCGCCATTCAAAATTTGCTGTCTTTGTTTCTACTTATATATGTGAAACGGGATTTTCCACAATGATAAATACTAAAACAAAGCAGCGAAATCGACTCCTGCATGCGAATAGCACTAAGTAATACAAATTGAAACAAGATTAGACAAATTAGTGACAAGTGTTCAACAGCTGTTTGTTATTATAATCAGTAAATAAAGTCACTATCTTACAATAAATCTTAATGAATAATATATTAGTAAAAACTAGGGGACCGTGGAAATATTTTAGGATATTTAGGGGGCCGTGAGTAATAAAAGGTTAAGAACCATTGTTTAGGGTACAAGTATCACTTTAGATTATATGTTCCTCTTAGTTTTTCGCGACTCACTGCCAACTGCCACTGCAACTACATTGGCTATTCTTTTTTAGATTTATTTTTTCAACACCATGGCTATCAACAATTTAATCTAAGGGGAGGAAATTTAAAGGGTAGCGTAAATGCATCAGCATTAGTGTATCTCACTTGTGAAAAATGGCACCCGGCCGAGATTCTGTCACCGGCTTTATACAAAATTGATATATTTATTCACGCCTCAGTCTGCGTGACCACCTGTATGGGAACTGAATACTCTAAAGCTTGATTCACACGTTCACAGAAAAATATAAAGCAGAATCTGTGCAGTAATTCACACATTTTAAGTTGACCGATGATGCGATGCAACGCTTTAAAACAGCTGATTAACAACCTATTTTATTTTCTAGTAAATATACATATATTCTAGATCAATGTCCCGATGGATGTTTACAAATTATAATTCTGTGTCGTGGCACAATCCAATACATCGATACACACGCTATCATCAGGTTAGTTAAAATTTACTCACAACGGCCACAGAATCTTGTCTGCCAGCTTCTGGCTGTAGAGCGCATGCGTTGACAAATGCGTATGCGCACTGATTTGAGATGGTTGGTTCTGAGATTTGATTGGTTCTCCTGTGCCTAACATCTCGAGCAGAGCGGACAAAGTAGAGAATAGTTGAACTTTAACAGAACAGCTCGTGCCGATTAAGCGGAAATCTTGTGATTGGCTTAGAGCGCGTCACGTGACCACGTCTCTGTTCTGCACTAGTTTTTCGGCGAACGTGGGAATACACAGTAAGGGCAGTATGATAGTGATACAATTTCATTAAATACATCAGCTTTTGCTTTTAAAGAGGACCAATGCATTTGCTCGTTATTAAACCCTGACCTCCAGAGACTCACTGACAGAACTAATACACCCTCACCCGCATCAGTGGGTACGGGCCTAAAGATAGTCTATTTTAGTTTTCTGCTGACAAGAGTTTGGGATTTGAATCCCTACAGAATGTATTAAAGTTTTCTCCTAAATGTTTTCCCACTCTACCTCTATTACAATAGAATAGTCCTGGTGGGTAAAACGTGGTGCTACAAAAATGTTCCCTCTAATAGTTATTTCATTTTTATCATCACGTCCTACTACCTGTTCGGGCTATCCACATATGTACTGATTAAGCTAATGTGTTGGGGATGAGAAAGGTTCAATTTAGAGGCTTAGAGAAAGAGTGGAAAATCATTTAGATAAAAACACCCTTGATACACCGGCTAGGGATTAGAACTCCAATCTCCCCGTCACAGGCAGTCCAGTCTATTGCGAGAATGACGCCTTAGACTATTTGACCACAGAAGGGGGCTCTAGTGATTAAAATGCAATGTTGCCAGTTTAGAAAGTAACCGGCTCGTCCCTGGACCTGGCTGGCCCATAAGTCTTAATCGATGCTAATGTTCCCAGCCATCAACACAAACTCTTCTTACGGATATTTGTTTTTCATGACTTTCACTGGTGGCCGTTTTTAAATACGTTCAAGTCGTTAAAATTACATTAAAAATTGCGACCCAATAATATAACTGGGCACCTTTTAATAAACCCAACAAATGGAATCAATCAAAATGAATGTTTATTGAAGTGAAAAAAATTGTTATTAAATAAACCCATAATATCCTTAAATATTATTATGCGTGTGACCAACATTCCTAAAAAATCACTTTCTGCTAAAATTAGATTCAGTTTCCTTTATTTAGGATTCTTAGTCTTCATAAAAATGCTTATTGAAAGTGAATTTCTACCTTTGTAACTGCGACATATTCCACACCCCTATACTTTTTTTTTAGAACCGCTTCTTATTATCTGTTCAGGTTATACCCATAGGTTCTAATTGCGCTAATTAACTAGGGATGAGCAAGGTTGAATTTAAAGGAAGTGTGCCCGCAATTGCGTGGAGGGAAATTGGAAAACCGTTTAGGAGAAAAACCTCAGTATACCCGATCGGGATTCGAATCCTGATCTTCCCGTATTTGACAGTCTAGTCTATTGAGTGTGACTCCATATATCATGCGGCCACCGAAGCGGGTGAATTGATGTTTCTTCATGTACTAAATCTCCAATTTGAACACACAAGACGTATATATACATCTTACCTGCACTCTGACAAAGGCGTCAGTTTCCTCTAGTATGTTAACAGGTGACGTGGATGCTAGGGCTCGAATCCCGGCTGGTTGTATATTGAGTTGGGTTTTCCTGAATGGTTACCCACTTTACCTCCGCGAGTGGATTTTCTCTTAATTTTCTCTTACTTGTGCTTATCCCAATAGTGTTGATTTGCAGATAGCTTGGATAAGTATTAAGGCGGAGCGCAAAAATAAATGTTGTGATGATGAGAGATGGTCGTGGTTTTTGGCATCGTACTTTCAACAGAGAGTGCATTATTATGTTGAACATTCCGATGCTCGTAATGCTATAATTAAAAACTTTTTTAATATATATTTGTTCTATTAATTGGATAGAAAATCATTCATATTCACAATCTAAAACACGTATGACTGAAGATAATTGAAGTGTTTTTAAGATTAGTAGCACATTTAATACTAGACCACATGTAATGTATTGTATATATATATATATAAATAATTATTAAAGTATATACTAATGCTGATGCTACTACTTTAATATTGATGTTTATGCATACATATGAACATGTTAAAACTAAAGTTAAACTAAAATTAATTCATACTAGCACATATCATCCTTGAAATTAAACTTAGGGGTTATCCATAAACCACGTTAACGGTTTTTATAAAAAAAATAATTGACACACCCGCCTTTATGTAACACCAAGTAGACGTTTAACCTGCCCCTTTCCCCCTCCATCCTGTGTTACGTAACCTTTCACATTAGGATTGAATTATTTTTTCATAGGGAAGCTCTTTATGACAATAAACGGGGGAAGGCGGGGACTCGGAGATTTAATAATAGGCCTACAGCTCAGAACCGGAAGTTATCTCTGAGTATATTTACTAACTGTGAAAAAATGAACAATAATATTATTTTTTCAGCCTTAGTATTTAAATATTAGATCTGTGTTGCGTAACACTAATGTACCCACCCTCCGCCTATGTAACGCATTGTAGACATTAGAGCCCCCCACCCCTCTCTCAACGACGCTACATGGATTATGGATGGCCCCTTACTAAAGTAATTTATTCTTATAACAAGAACATCACAATCAATGAGATGAACTCTACATTTAAGAATTCTCTTTGATTCTGCTGGGTTTTCTTTAGCACCGCGTCATAGCCGTTTGGGTTATACTCCCATGTACTAATTACGCTAGTAGTTTTATGGAATAAGAAGGTTAGTTTTGGAGAGGAGTTGTATCCGCATTTGCGTGGCTGGAGAATAGATTTTTTTAAACCACCATTACACCCGATCATCGGCAGTCTAGTCTACTGTGAGAGTAGTGCTTAAGACCACGTGGCCACCGGAGCGGGTGGTTTAGTATTTACGCCTAAATTAAACACGGTGGGTATAGTATGTTATAGAATATATTTATTTACGTGTCATCTATTCACACACATAAAGTAAGAAAGCTGGATACGTGCAAAATGCTCTTGTCGCTTTCGACAAAATAGTAAGCTTTTGAAACCCTCATCGGTGGCCGCATAGTCTAACACGCTACTCTTGCAGTAGACTAGAATGCCGATGACAGGGAGATCGAGGTTGGAATCTCAGTCGGGTGTATTGAGGTTATCTACCCAAAATGGTTTTCCACTCTCCCTCCACGCAAATGCGGGCACACTTCGTATAAATATAACCTTCCTTATCCCTAAAACCATTGGTGTAATTAGTACATAAGCGTATAACCCAAATGGGTAGTAAGATACGATGCTAAAAAAAAGTTATCTTTTGAACAAAATACATCCACATTTGATTTATCACCGTGGTTTTTCGATCGTCCCTTCGCACCAGTGCGATAGCATTGTGTCTATACAAATCCTAAGGTTAAGTTGCTATAGTCCTTGTATTGATGTTAGTATTGAGGGTGTTTGTACTTGGGCAGCGGTTCCTACATTTTCCCTCCCGTTAGTGACTTCATTGCTCTTCAGGTCGGCGTTCTCTTGACCAATTTATCGGTAAGGGCACACAGCCCGTCCATCCACCTTAGTATATTCGAGTTGTGCATTGGGGAATGGCACATCACTAATTGTAAAGCCGTTGATCTTAATTTAATATATCTATATAACATCTTAAACTAATGTAGGTCCCGTTACACTCGACAGTACAAACACTTGATCTCATTTTAATTGGTGAACACATTGATAGCGAAAGGTTAAAACAGGGCTCATTTTTGTCCTATTTTTCCTACTTTTTGATCTCCAGAAGAAAGAAACTGTTGGGTTTGTAGAGGTTTAAGTGTGGATCTTCCTTTTTGCTGGTAAGTTAACAAAATAAAATATCGTATAAATAACGTGTCGCGCTGTTTGAATAAATTTGATGTATGCCCGAAAGCTTGTACAGTGTCTTTGAAATTCAATGGTTATAAAATTATTTTTGGAGGTAGTGTTATAATGAAATATTTCCAACTAGAATAGGCTATATTAAAATACTTGTTAAAGCTATCCTTGTCTTCAGAGAGCTTCTAGAGGTGTTAAATATTCCTAGCCTTCGGAATTTATGGGGCTATTTTGCCATAAAAAAACACTTCACAGAGCTTCAAGAAGTGTTTAATATTCAGATATTATCCAAGCCTTCGGCATCTAGGAGGTTAGTTTACCATGAAAAAAAACCACACTTCAGAGAGCGTCTAGAACTGTTTATCATATAGAATCTTATCTAGCTTCCAGCAATTGGGGGATGTGCCCACAAACACTACCCGCCCCCCCCCCCCTTGACATTATTGTCTTGCTACGGCTTTGGGCCGAATGACTCTAGGCCAAATGACTTTTGTAAAGTTAATTTTTAGGTCAAATGACGTTTTGTAAAATTAATTTTTAGGCCATTTATTTAAAGTGTGTTTGTGTTTTCTTCGGAAACATTCGTTATGATTTGTAGTGATGTTACTAGATGGCGAGGGTTTCTAATGTTTAGTTAAATAGTATATACTACCGTTTCAAAATACATTTGTCTTTTCTCAATTTACTACTGCCCAAGGTATAGCAACACGCCCATTAACCTGTAGTACCACTTTTGTATTTTGAACTTTTAGCAATGGCAAAGTTTTGTATTAGTTTTTGTACCGTTTTGTACCAGAAATAAAGTGTCGTACCCGTACCCTTTTTTAGTAATTAGCATACAAATGTGGCCACTCCATGTTAATATTTTGGTATTATTTTGAATTCTGAACTCTTTTCAGTGCTAATGTATTTTTTTCTAACTTTCTGTTTAATACTTGTTTAATAATTTTATTAAATGAATCAATCAACCATTCATGTTTACTATGATTATATTAACTTACTAGAGTTTGCCCACGGCTTCGCCCACATCTAAGTTGGGTGGTTTAACTTTTTTTTTTCTATCGAATCATCCAAACCAGGTTTTCTCAAATTTTATGCACTTGAGCCTTACTTAAACATTAAAAGTAATTGTTGTTAAGCCTCACGTTCTTAGAATAAAAATAACTTTTAAGTTAAAATACAAAAATGACACTTATTATTTAATTGCTTTCTATAATTTCTGAAAAGAACGTTGTAGAAGTTGTGAAATATTAGGAATAGTAAGGTTTTAGAAAATATCCATAAACTATCAAGTTTGTTTTAACATTCTATGACGTCAATACTATTTATGAAAAATATATACTTGTCATTTGGAAGAATGGTTTTTTTTCCTATCGCAGAGATCGTTCATGTCAGCTTCTGTTTTTATAACACACAAAGGAAGGCCTTTTTGAACTTCCAGTCTATTTATGTAATTAAAATTATCATACTTGTTTAGAAATTATTTTCATACAAATAACATATAGATGCAAATATCGAAATTAATTGTATTGCTTGATAAGGTGAACAGATTATTCATTTTTTACAGTCAATCAGATCCTTAGCAAGTTGGAGGAAGTGAACAATTGCTTCACATATAAAACGATGCGGCGCCTCACCACAGTTTGAGAAACCCTGATCTAAACTACCAAAAACATAATTTCAATAACGTTCTTCGAGATTTTTTTTTTGTATTTTAACTACTTTCTATAAGAAAAAACCAAAATATATTTTTTAATGTTTGCAGTCTTTGTATAAATAATTTCTCTCTCAAGCGGAAACATAGTTTTAATGAACACCAAAATAAATAGTTTGAATTTACTATCTAATAAACAAAATTAAATAAAACCAATTTACATGCAAAACCATAACATAAATGAAAACATATTTACATTTAGGGCACAACTGCATGCACGTTAACTATGGTTCTTTTACGCGAAGGCTTTGTTACAATGAACACCAAAAGAAATAGTTTAAATCTACTGTTTTAAAAAAGGAATTAAATTGAAATAATAAACTCTAGTAAGCGCCTAGCATATTAAACAAATTGTTTTGTTAGTAATTGTTTCTATCAGTTCTGGAAATATTTCCCCTCTACCCCCAATCATCATTTCTCTAACTCCCACTTAAACACTTATAGAATAATTATTTCGTTATATATTGTACTTCTACCTGGCAGCCAAATTTAAATATTTTACTGCACTTTTTTTATAACATCTCCCTCCCCCCTCCCTCTTTCCCTTAAATTTCCTGGAGTTCCATCTTAACATTTTCTGACTTAATAGTTATTTGGAATTGTGCATTTACTGGCCTGCCTAGTTTCAATTTTATACCACATTGCACTGAGATGTAGTTATTTCTATTAGTTTTGTAGATTCAGAAACGTCCTCGTCCCCCAAGCCCATTTTCCCAACTCACTTTGAGAAATTTAGAGTCTAATATTATTTTGGCTATATGGAGTTTGATTTATATCTACCTCTTTGATTTTTTTAAATTATACAGCCTATAACATAATAATCGGCCAAAGCAACAATATAATTTTCCCTGTTAATTATTATGCCAATATATACTTAAACAGATTCTAACACTAGTTCTAACCTACCCCCGTTTTAAAATCATATAATTGACCAGTAAAGCGCAGGAAAAAAAAAATCGCCTCTAAATTGAATTGCAACGCCATCTGTTATTTCGCTAAGTAACCAAGTTTACCTGCAAAATGTTTTCGACTCTTAAAGTGACTCGCAATGCCATATGTTATTTCGATAAGTAACCAAGTCCAAGTCTAACACACCGCGATAATGATTGAAGAAATCTAGTTTTAAATAGGGGGGGGGGACATGTCTTAACACAAATGGGTAAAAATAGCTATTGATGTTAGAGTGGTAATTTCTAATGGTCAAAATTAAGTTTTCTATTGGTAGAAATAACTTTCTCTTAGAATTAAATGAAGCAATTTTATTTTATTTAAACCCGTTATTGTTTTCCAGCCTAAAGCTTGGGTCACTTTTTTTATTCATAAAATGCGAATAACTTAAAGACTAGGACATCCACAAATCCGGTCCACTGTCTGTTAATTTATCAGACCGACATTTTTTCGCCGTGTCGGGAATCGAATCGGAGACCGATAGTTTAGTATACAGACATTCTAAGGTGGCGGTTGGATTAAATCCAACACATTGCAAACACGACTAAAGCGACAATTATAATTTTCTCTCTCTTTTCTTGTTTGTAATAATAATCTTCTATACCTTGACTATAAGAGCTAATATTCTCGAAACGGTCAGCTGTCAAAAGGTTTTGGTATACCGGCGAAACAACAGGGGTTTGGGGGGAAGAGAGGACATTGAGTTTAATAAACTGTCTATTTCCAACCTAGTAGCTATAGTATAGTTA
Source organism: Timema californicum (assembly GCA_902141385.1). Lineage (NCBI taxonomy): Eukaryota > Metazoa > Arthropoda > Insecta > Phasmatodea > Timematidae > Timema > Timema californicum. The sequence goes on from CABFOW010000404.1 coordinate 38,291, forward strand.
CTCGTAGATGGAGCTAAAATATATAATGGCAAACTTACATATCAGCCGGCCTATCGCGTCTAATTCATCCCAAACATCAGGGATAGAATTTTTCATCGGTAGGATCCTGGGGGCTGAAAGCTGACGGTGGCGTGAGGACGACGATAGTGCCATGCAGAGCACCGACCTGTTCTAGGAGGTGCGTCGGTACAGGGCCTATTGCTTCGCCTCTTTAAAGAGGCAGCGCCAGCACACACTGTTAAATCTAGTGCGGGCTCTACTTGCTCCCTCAGGCCGGTGTCCAGCTCGTACGGATCCCAATATTCTGAAATTAAATAAATACATATATACGAGGGGTGTTCAAAAAGAAACTGAACTTTTGAAATCGCCCGCCAACCGGCAGAGGGAGCACGCTGCGGCTACTGATTGCACGTAGTGGCAGGCTTAGACAACAAACTGCCATTTGCCGCGTTTCGCTCTGACCGTTAATTGGTGAGTTACATCCGCTGAAGTGAGCACGTGCACAAACTGTTCGTCGGATTAGTGCCAAAGTGACAATGAAAGAGCTTGAAGAACAACGTGTGTGTGTGAAATTTTGCTACAAACTTGGTAAAACTTTTACAGAGACATTTCAATCGCTTAGCCAAGCATACGAGGAGGACTGGCTGTATGAGTCGAACGCAGTGCTATGAGTGGTTTAAGCGTTTTGAACATGGCATAATGTCGGTCAGTGACGATTCCAAGCCTGGACGATCTTCCACATCAACAGATGATGACCATCTCGAGAAAGTTCGTGTTGTGATTCGTGGAAATCGTCGTTTAACTGTTCGAGAAATTGCTGACAAAGTGGGCATCAGCGTAGGGTCATGCCATTAAATTTTGAGTGACAAATTTGATATGCGTCGTGTCAGTGCAAAACTCGCGCCGAGTTTGTTGACTGACGACCAGAAACAGACCCGTGTTGAAATTACCCAGGAACTGCTTGCCACTGCCAATGACAATGAAAACTTCCTTAAGTACATCATAACAGGCGATGAGACGTGGGTTTATGGCTATGATATGGAAACGAAGGTGCAGTCGTCGCAGTGGGTGGGCAAAGGGTCTCCTCGTCCAAAAAAAGCACGCGTGAGTCGGTCAAAGATCAAAGTGATGTTGGTTGTGTTTTTTTACTTCAAAGGCATTGTCCATCAGGAATTTGTACCACGTGGTCAGATTGTAAATAAGGAAGTCTACCAGGGAATTCTAGCGCGTTTGAGGGGTGCTGTGCGCAGGAAGAGGCCTAAATTGTGGGAAAACCAAACTTGCATGTTGTATCATGACAATGCGCCGTCTCACGCGTCGCTCCTTGTCCGCAGCTATCTAGCAAAAGATCACACTCCCATAGTGCCCCATCCACCGTATTCTCCGGACCTAGCCCCAGAAAACTTTTTACTGTTTCCCAAACTTAAAACCACGTTGAAGGGACGTCGTTTCCAAACCATAGAGGAGATTCAGGACAATGCGACAAGAGACCTGCGTGCCATCCCACAAAGTGCGTTCCAGGAGGCTTTCCAAAAATGGAAGCAACGTTGGGAATGGTGTATTGCCAGTAGAGGGGACTACTTTGAGGGTGACAGTGCTTAAAATGTTGTACAAAGAGCAATAAAGATGTTATAGCAAAAGTTCTGTTTCTTTTTGAACACCCCTCGTATACGTGCGTGAGAGAAAAAAACACTGACAATTTTATAAAATCTATAGCAGGATGCTAATTACCCATGGACCAGTCGCCATCCGCCAGGCAAATTCTGTCCTCTCCAAAAAGAGCTAAAGGGTCTGGGCTACCCCGCGCTACGGACTGTGCAGCTGAAGGGGATGCATCATCTTCTTGATGGTTTGTCAAAGGAACAAATGCCGCTGTACACTAAAGATGTAATAAGCAAAATAGTAACCATTAAAATATACGAAATGTTTTAAAACATACCTGAATTTATCAAATTTTCCAGTGCGTCGAAACTATTTGTGATGTTTACTCGCCGCAATTATTAATTATAATGACCGAGTGTAATGATTTCAAGGTCTATTTATAGTCGCTTCGATGGGGTGTGCTCCATGTAAAGGTGGCGGCTTCTCATGGGTCGAAAATATTGTTTCCGCATCGGTGATTGCCCGAGCCGAGTAAATTAGCAGATATACACAGTTATCTGACATTCACGTTATCTCTCACTCAGAGGATGGACCTCTTTCTCCGGTGCTGACTAGAGGGATCCTTGAATGACCGTCGGTCGTGTTTATTTTTCCAACAGTGCAAATGCGGGTACACATTTCACTCTGACGAGAGGAGGTCGACAAACGCTTATTACTTTTATAAATACAAACCCTGTATTGTTGCGCCAAAAGTCCTGGGTTCGAATTCCGTATCCAGGTGTCAATGATATATAGCAGGTGTAAGCATAAATAATAGCTTTAGCCGTTTTCACATTTCAACTCTGCGCAAATGCTATTACACTTTAGCCAGGTCAAAATCAGCTCTTATCTCACGCTTGCCTAAATATCTTAGTTTGAATCCTTGTCGTGCGTGTGTACTGAGGCTGATCCTTGGGTAGCAATCTACCGTCATAAAGCATTTTATACTTTCATCGATGGCTGCATGGTCTAAGGTGTCATTAGAGGATCAATGTTTGAAACTAATGTGGGTACACATTATACCGGGTAGAATGGCAAAATGGTGGGGTTGAAGGAAGTAGGTCGTTCTAAAAGACATTAGTTGTCCTAAAGATATCGAGGTTCGAATCCCGTTGTGCACGCCGTCTAAATGTCAGTCTCCTGGTGGAGGGAAAATAGAATCATTGGTGCCAGAGTGGGCATTTAGAAAGCACATCTGAACCTGCGACCTTTAGAAGACCACCACTGATGTGCCAAGTGGCCTTGGGGCTGGAAGGGTGGAAAGCACATCTGAACCAGCGACTTTCAGAAGGCAAAGACCTATGCACCAAGTGGTTTTGGGGGTTCATGACTCTTCAAAAAGGTCGCTGCCACCCTATTTTGAAATATATAACAAGTTACTGTTGTGACATCTGATTACCTCACAAAGAGAGGGGTAAGACGAAGTGAGAGGAGGGGCGAAGTGAAAGACAGTCAAACAGAGTCTTGCGAGAGGGAGCAATCAATGCAACTTAGTTCGTTCTGTGTCGTAGCGATGATACAGTCGTGATACGCCGTCAGTTGCTCGGTGGTCACACTCTTCACTAAGTGGCCGGGCATAGAAGATGCGCTCACTAACGATGCCGTGGGAGGAGCGCCTGGCACTGTGGACTGCACGCCAATAAATAAAAAATAAACTCCAATGCCCCGTCCCAATCTTACCCAGACATAAAAAACCAATGAATAAATACCCAATGAACACAAATAAAATAGCAATGATCATACATAAATAACCATTGAGCACACATCAAAAAGCACTGAGCACAAAAAAAAATGAGACAAGAATAAACAAGTTTGGAACACTGGAAAGGGCGTCATGAGGAGGGGAGGGGGAAAACCAACAGCCAATCAGAGAGTGAGGGGCGTGGTCACGTGATCAAAGTCAACCTATCACAGAACTGTTCTCGTAGAGACAGAATACTACTGTGCTCCATTTTTATTGTATTTTTGGAGATGCCATTATACACGGAGACGTAGTTGTTACATATTTTGAATATAGATTCCAAAAGTATGTATGTTCCTCCGCTTACTACGGATGTCTATAATCTCACAATGACGTGATTTTTAAATGTGTGATGTAAAATATAGAATCACTTTGAACGTTCCCTTAGGGTGAATCGTTTTATTCCAAACCTTGACATGGGTTGATTACACCATGCATGCAGCCAATCAAGAGGCAGATTAATGGTTCATTCAGCATGAACCACAGCCTTATATATTTTTTATCGTCATCTTTTCTTCATACCCCCATCGGTAGACTGCACGCTATGGGGTTGATTATTTCGTCTCACTTTGACAAGTAATGTAAACTAATTTAACAGTCGAATAATTGTCAAATTTATTTACAAGGTAGATGGATAGAGAACAACTTTTGAGTAATTTTTGAACTTTCATAAAACGTCCAAGTTAGCGTAAAGTCGAACCATAAATGTCTAAAATAGGACTTAAGGAACTTATGTTTTCAAATCCTTATTTTTTGTATATGATATAAATGTTTTAACACAGTATTTATTCAATTAATAGCAGGTCTTATTAATACCGGATAAATTTTGCTATCGGGAGGTTAAAGTAAGCGACCAGATAAAAGTATCAGACACTTTAATGTTTTACGCGTATTATGAACTGAATGTATCTGCCGGATAGATCTGTATGATAAATATATTTTTATTCAGAACATGCAAGGTCGGTATTTTTTTACTAGTGCGCGAATGCGTATAAGCCCTGCTGATACCTCTACAACCTAGCGAGTGGTAACAACGCTCAACATTTGTTAAAAGGCGGATAAACGAGTGCGAGGAAACAGATAGCGTCACGTGGGCGCAGCAGCTAAGTTGTCTTGCAAGTACTAATTTTGGGGTCTGGCAAAATGTGTGCAACAGTTGGTTACAAACTTTAAAAAGTTCCAGTTATTTTACCTACATTTAAATAATTTATTCTTATATAACTATAACTCAACAAATAGCTTGTCAATTTTTGTAAAAGTGTGACTTAAATGTTCTAACTTTATATATAGCTAGAATCTGGGCCTGTGCTACTTAACACGCGAACCAAGATTTTAACCTAAAATTGATTTTGATAGGTGAAACCTCATGAAAAACAACGCGTCACCATGGCAAACCCCAATTTTAACTTTAAAAGCAGGTACTTAAACCTCCTGATAAAAATGTGATGGATAAATGTTATCTGGCGGTCATAAGACGCACTTTTAACTTATCGACCAGATACAAATATTTAATGGACAGATTAATATCTAACCAGGGGTCATAAGACCGGCCCTTATTAGGATGGAGCGCACCTAGCAAATATTCGAACCTCAACCTCCCGTCACCGTCAAACCAAGATATGGAAGTGTCTAAAATTTTAACGTTTTAATATTTGGTATTATAAATTAGTTTATTAATTACAACACTAGCTAGCTCTTTCAAAGTTGCTACGCACTCGGAAATCCGAAAGAGCCAATAAATCACGGTGCATTTTTTAAATCTGAAAAAAATAAACACAGATTATTTCACCCGAAAAAACTTGGATAGACTGACACTTTGAAAAGAAGGTTTGTGTACTGTATTATTAAAATAATAAGTTACCCCATTCTCCCCAAACATAGCCTTTATAAAAGGACAGTGTTACATAATAGTTGCTCCTTACAACAAAAGAGACGCATCAAATTTTAAACCTCTAAGACCCCGCTACCACCATTTCCCTCTAATCTCATAAACATTGGGCTGCATGTAATTCCCTATCAAGGTCAATTCGTCCTATAAATATTTAAAAAAATTAATTGAAATATGGCCTACATATTTTTAGAAAGGAAATAGTGGCAACCCTGTTTTTACAAAATCTATTTATAAACATTCCATTCAAATAAAAGGTTAACGCTTTAATCCATAATTAGTTCGAAACCAAAATAAAACATTTGATCGATTCTTTAGATTTCATGGCAAGCTCTTAGGGAATGTTTGAATAATTTAGCCACCGTGGAGCTGTACTTTTCCAGGATGGTAAATGCGAACGATAATGTTACATTGATTATTTGGTTATTTTATTATTTTCTGTCCAAGCCTTTTGGGAATATTCTGTTTCATTATTGATCCTTTTTATTATTTAAAGTTTTGTCTTCCGACATAACAAAAGTTCAGAATTTTTTTTAACTTTCCAGAAATAAATTTAATGAATAATTGTTAGTTATATTGTGCTTGATGTGTTAGTGTATCTAAGTATTGTTTTAACACGTACAATAACAATTTAACTAAAATCATTCAGTAATCTACCCTTAAGTTTTTTATGTATTTAAAAACAAACACATCAGTTATCACGTAAATCACTCCAAACTGCCCATTTAAAACATATTTAGTAATTTTTGTAAAAAAAAAAATTTAAATTCTCAAAAATCAATCAGTTATAACAAATAAAAACTATGCTCGATTTTGGTGTCTAGTTCAAAGTATTCACCCAAAATATACTTCCCGACAAATATGGGCAGTTCTATTGAATGTTATTTAAACGTGTGCTGTATAATGTATAGCTAAAAATAATCCTGTAACGATTAGACTTTATTTAAAACTTTAAGGCTACTAATTTATTTGAATTAAAATTTTATTTTGAAATAACGACACAAATAATTGAAGGTATCCCTATCAGAGAGATTAAAATGAAAGTGATTAATTACCCTACTGTGTATGAGCTGTTAAAAATTAATAACATACATACCTAATCATGCCTTTCCCTTACTGGCCAGGGAAGACACTGTACATATAGCTCAAACCACACCTATTCCATCCTCACTAACTTTTTTCGCACTTCCCTATTCTTGCATACTCCCTCGACATCAATAACATACACACACCGAGTCATACGTGCTTTTTTATTCTTAAAACTCTTAATGTTTTTCCCCCCCCACACATTTGTCTACCACATTTAGCCACGTATTAAATAGTCTACCCTTTATTTTGATCCACACACTCTACCTTCATATATTTGTTTCGTCATTCGATCCACATTTATCCTCTCAACACGCCCAAACCAACGCAAGACGCTTATTTCACATTGGCCTATATGATTCCTTTTCAAACGGCACTCCTTGATCACTCATTCTTTACTGACTTTATCCATATCTACGATGTTTTCCACATATATTTCTTAGATATCTATACCGACACCTGAGCTCAGTCGGTAGCGTGTTTGTTTACTAAGATAAGTGTCCCGAGTTCGATTTCCGGTACGCCAGAAAAATAGATCATTGGTGAAGTAAAGGTTTGCCGTTTACGCTTTCACACGGATAAACTAACGACCGGGAACTGGATGTGGTGCCTGTCCTATCATTAAGTTAAATTATAAGGCATGTATATTAAGCTATAACAGGCCTAGCCCGCCGGTAGTAGAACATATATTACTTGAATAAAAACTGACCTTGACCACGGGCTGTAAACAATAATGGATGTAAAGTAAATTTCTTAGATATCTCATTCCAACGGCATTAAATGTCATTTTAAATTTGATTGATTCGATTAAAAAAGCAGAATAACTAATTCGTAAATAATTAAATAAGGTAATTAAGTATCCACTATTTTGATAATTAATAAAAATATTTTGTTTTCGAACCTGGGACCCTCAGATTAGTAGGAAGACATTCTACCGACTGAGCTAAGGTAGTGGAATCAAAGAGATATTGTATTAAAATGATGTTTATGGAATTTTACATGCACGCTCTAAACCAATTGATTATATCAGGACACCAGCTCAAAGTCCTAGAAATATAACCGTTTATTAAAAGCCTCTTTTGGTGAGATCACATCAATTAAGGCACTTTTAAATAGAGTAACTAAAAAGGGACTTTTAAAAATTGAACACTATAACGGAGAGATCGGGGTTCGGGTCATAACCGGGTATACTGAGAGTGTTTTTTTCTTAGATTTTCCCCCACTTTTCCCTCACGCAATGTGGATAAATTACTTCGAAATTCATCTTCTTCATCTACACTCCATTAGTTTAAATGTAGGGACATCACAGACGTAGCAAAACTCGTTGAACAAAATAATGTATGCACATGTGTATTTCTTGATACGAAACGAACAAAGACTCCTTAGTGATAAAGCATTGGTGTACAAAGTAAAATGTCCTTGGTTCAATTCCCATGTAGAGGTTGGACTTTTTAATTAAATAGTAAAGAGGAACGACCCTGGATATGAGTAGTATAATTCAATGATAGGCCCTGTTGCATTGACGTGTGAAGCCACTTTTCAGATTTTGACTTTATCTCATGGACTTGTATGATCATATAAATTAAAAATCATACTATAGATAATATATTATTAGGCATTAAATATTATTTATATTTAATTACTTTCGTAATGTGTATCCAATAAAATATATAATTACATTCTTACTATGGCAAATATTTTGTCTAGTAAAGTAGATGTATCATTCAAGACCATAATTCCCCCTTTCACGGATTTGTTTATCCTACCAATAGAGTTTTATTAAGATTTGGATCGATCGTTTATTATTTACAAAGTAGCAAGTATTTTTGCTATTTTTTTAAAATGAAAAACTCGAAGGGGTTTGCAAGTCATGCAATGGCCCCGGAAGGTGGACGCGACTGATAAAAGTTGGGGAAGCACTGCTCTAGAAGACCTTAAGCTAGTTTGTAAGCTGTTCCATGTATTTAAAAATTGTACAGTGAAATATTTCTACTCACACCGGTGGTGGTGACAAGCTCTAATGGGTCGTGTTGCGATGGGAATGCTTTTTTAAAAAGGCAATGCATAATCGTGGCTTTCCTATCTATTCTACATGCTAATGCGGATACATTTGCTTTAAAACTTATCTTCTCATACCTATCCCATGGATAAGTCCGTTAGTTAACCCAAATGTTAATACGAAAATGTTTTTTTTTCCCCAGTGAATAATGAATGCAGGCAAAGAAATGTAAGGAATATGGTTGACAGTTCTGGTCGCACTCATAAAACACAACTCTTGACTTATTATCGTTGTTATTACCATAGGGGGTGTTTTAATCTTCCTTTTGGATCAATTGCTGTCATATTTACGCCGTTGTCCTGATAAATGACGTCGTTCGTCTTCCTAATGATAGCATCCAGTTTCCTGACACCACCCACAGAACCAAGTCGTTTACCGTTCTCGATCCCTGTCCGTGTCACTTGACCAAACAAACTACCTAGTCTTCTGATCATTCTTACGATGTCATATTTATCTTCAATGAAACATATTTAATAAAATATATTTAAAATTTCAGAGTTTGTATTTGATAATATTTTTTTTACATGTCATCCCCTTTATTTCATTGTTTGTACAATATACACATCTATTAACAGCTGGCTGTCTATATTAATAACTTGTCACTGAAGATACGGAATAATATGAAAAATATTTACCAAGGGATCGAGACATTGTTTTAAAAGTTGCTCACCAAAGCTGCTCTATTAACAGTAAATACATACACTTTGTATACTATATAAGTCTGGAGCTTGTGGAATTAAATAATAAATGTTATCACACTACTTCTTAGTTTTAGAATGTTGACAATTTATTTTATAAAACCTTACCGAATGTTATATAATGTAAATGTTTTTATGGCAAAAATATGCTAAAACATATTACACTATTTTGTGAAAGATCATTGCTGATTGTTAAAGCTACATCTTATTTATTTATCAAATAATTTTTATAAAAGAAAGATGGCAGTGTATTACTACCCTAATGGATTCTCCTATACACGTAATTTGGTATTAAAGAAATTGTTTCAACCTCTACTTAAAGTTGTAAAATAATTATTATATATCCTGGTCCGTTGCTGTATTTGCACCTATCTTATTACCCGTCCGGGCTATCAACATTTGTTTTACGCCCACAATAGGGACAATATTATTGGCGACAAATTATTGTGACTAGATCATAGGTTTGGTTTAGCTTTTCTACTTTAATACGGGGATGTAAGGAATGGTGTTTTTGCAGTTTTTATGTAAAAAAATTAATCAAATCTTAGTTCAGTACAAACATATAGTTTAATGTTATTTACATGGTGAGCTCAACAGATGTTGAATATCTGTCAAGGGTTTTTCTGGTATTTAATGATAACTTTTTCTCTCAATTTAATAAGTTTGTCTGTCATATAATGCCACTATGCTCATGACAGATATTCAACATCTGTTGATATCACTGTGTGAATAAAATTAATCTCTATATTTATACTGAAGCAGTATTGATTTAATTTGGTCAAAAAAATAAATACAATATTTTGATATAAAAACTTTAAAAACACTGTACTTTTCTCGCGTCTCCTACAGCCTCAGCTTAAGGTTGGCCACGATGCTGAGATACTATTTAGTTATTTTTCTTCTTTGTCAAGCTTTGAAATTAAACTAAACAAATACACTCGCCTGTTAGCTAAAATCGATTGAGGTTTTTTCAGGGGTATTTATTACCCTCACGAATCCGCACAAGTGAGCACTAGGTGAAAAGCATTTATCTCGTCTAGTTTGGTTTGACGGTGATCGGTAGTTTGAGGCTTGGATCCCGTATGGGTTCACATATGTTTTTCCTACATTGTTTCTCCACTCTCCCCCTACTCGAATGTGGCTATACTTTCTTTAAATTCTACCTTTCTTACCCCTACCTCATTATTGAGACCTTATGGGTAACCTGGTTAGTTAGTAAGACACAGATCGCTATCATTAACCACTGCCATTTTTTCATTCGCACTACCGGCATCTCGCGTCTATTTGTATCAACGTCATTTTTTTCCTCTCATGCCTAGCAAACCGAGACTAGATTTATTTATTTTTTTAACTATGTGCATTAGACTCTTATTAATTAGTAAATATATGGTCTTGAGCTGTCCTCGCAAGGGTCTGGTGATCATCAATAATTCTATGAACGAGAATATTTTGTCACTCGTTTGAAGCTGGCCGATATAAAACCACTAATTGGAATGTCTTCGTTGTTTTAAATTATTCGTTTGATACCTACAACGCAAGCGTTCCGCTCAAATATTCTCCTTCTTTCAGTTTGCGCCTGACGTCACAGCGTGACGCTCGATGAGGTTCGGCGCCGGCGCTGTGTCGTTTGGCAACAAGTATTGGTCAATGGGAGGGGGAATACCGGACGCTAGTTGAGAGGTAGAGACTCTCTCGAGACTCAGTTTCCAATATTGTGGCGGTGACCGTGAGTTCACTCAGCAGTGGTGACGAGAGGCGTCGCGGCGCCCGGTGAGTGCGTGCGTGGGCGGATAGAATGGAGTCTCAGCTGGTTGCAGTCCTTCGGGGATTTAGGGAAAGACTTCTCCGGCAAGGAAGTGAGTAACTCTCTATGCGTACACCATGCTTGTATACTTGCAGGGGGATATACTTGTAACAATATGGTTGCCTAAGTGCAGAGGGAATAATTGTCTACAAAGTGTTTGCCTACTTGCAAAAAAAAGGGGAGGGGGGTATTCTTGTTAACAGTATGGTGGCCTACTTGCAGGGGGAGATATTCTTGTTAAGAGTATGGTGGCCTACATTCAGGGAAATTAGGGTTTTCGTGAACGTTATACTTTTATGGGAATATAGGCTCCTTGTGTACATTATGGTGGCCTACTTTCAAGGGCATTTAGGATTATTGTGTACAATATGGTGGTTTATTTTTAGGACCATTTATAATTATTGTGTACAGTATGGCTGCTTATTTTAAATTGCATATAGACTTCTGATGTACATCACGGTTACCACTTGCAGATGTATATTATATGTATGTATATAATAGTCGACCTATGCACAGCATGGTTTAAGGTTCAGATGTTTTTGTGATTAGGGTGGTGGTTTGTTTTCATATGATCATTTATGTACTTCATTAGGGCCTATTACCAGGAGCTTATATTTATGTGAACATTGGGGTGGCCTACTTCAGCCATAAAGGTTTCTCTATAAGCCCAGCGTGTTGGCCTATATGCAAGCGTAAATGCTCTCATAATATTTACATACAGCATGATGACCTACAACATTATAAACCTTGTATACAGTATTTGAACTTACTTTTGGGACACATTATAAATTCTGTTCAGCGTAGGAATTGTTTTCTGAAAGGACTTTTCCCCTACCAGAAATATATTATATAGTAGGATATTGGCATAAAAAAAATACCTTTCAGAGAGTAATTCCTACCGTGAATGGAGTATACATATTGGAGCTACTGCAAATTGTCTACTTTCTCTGTCTGGTGGTTAGATAATTGACCTACAAGTCCAGGAGACCCCGGTTTCATCCCAAGTGCATAAATATATTTATTTATATTGTATAGGTTTATCCTAAGACCCATATAATCCAAATCTTGAAGCTATGGTTTGGCATATTGAATTAGTTTCTCTATTCTCTCTTAATGTAATCTAGTTTGTTAAATCGTGTGTTAATAATTACATTGTGTTTAGATAATTCACGTAATGCTTCTTATTACTGTTATACTTCCCAACCGTGCAAACATTTATGCTGTGTGTGTCGTCCGTCCCCTCGCCTCTGACATGGGTTGGTTTATACTGTATTTATCAATACACATGTCTTCAGTCTCACATCTTCCTCTTGTGAACCACTAGGGCTGTTTTTAGTCCATGTAACGAGATATGTTTGCACTATCTATGCATTGTGTTAGTACTTTATGCGCAATATTGACTAAACTTTCCTAGTATCTGTTAGCGTGTACGGCGTGAGATGAGGCGGGTTTGGCTCAAACTTACGCTGTGTTGGCTTATCACTAGTATCAGCTCTCCGTGTGTTACTTCTTTAGCGTGTAGGATTGGTTTGAGAGCGTGTAGCGATGTGTAACTGGTGTCCATATGTTACTTCCTTAGCGTATAGGATTGGTTTTAGAGCGTGTAGCGATGTTTAATTGGTGTCCATATGTTACTTCCTTAGCGTATAGGATTGGTTTGAGAGCGTGTGGCGATGTGTAACTGGTGTCCATATGTTACTTCCTTACCGTGTAGGATTGGTTTGAGAGCGTGTAGCGATGTGTAACTGGTGTCCATATGTTACTTCCTTGGTGTGTAGGATTTGTTTGAAAGTGTATCACACCTTATTGAACACTAAAGATATTTGTTCACATATGATATCTAAATCCTTAAATGGAGGAGGGTCTGTCATTGGCTTCTAATTATAAACTCTGCTGAATACAGAATTGGCCTCCGACCAAGACAAAATTTATGGGCTGCAACTTACTTGGTATTGTACTTGGTAAAGATTAACATGGAAGCCTCAGAGTTTAATAAAGCGGTGGCTGAGCAACGCCGCTTTTACCAGAAGTGTTGTCCAAAAGTGTGTGTAAAAAAAAAAGATCAGCAAAGTATATTTTGGATAACTTCTGAGAAGGCGTTAGAGGCTATGCTCAGCATCATGCCATCTTCTTTAATCAGCACTCTTGTGCTGATAGTATCCCTGAATTGTATGAGACATCCTCTACAAAGTAAGGCCGCTTAGTAGGGTAAAGCTTGATTCACACGTTTGCCGAAAATAAAGATTAGAAATACCTGAATGTCGTAGCATTTCGCGTGATTACAGAAATGTATATTGACCATGCCATAATGCTCTGCAACTCGAAATAGATCAACTAGTCATCAACAGCTGCTATTTACAAATGGGAATGAGCGTGAGAGAATTACTTACTACCTCGAGTTAGCGTTTTAAAAAGGGGATTTTTCCCTTTACTGTTTTGGGCAAGACGATGACTAAAAAACTACTTTTACCTACCAAAATAGTAAATTTGAGGTTTCATGGTGATGTCAGGTGGTATATTTGTGGCACTGCCGTCATACTTACTTTGAAATCTTTGAGACGGCCATGATGCCAAAACAATTGTTTTGTAACTAATTTATTTAAAACACAAGTATGTCCCCCCATACAACTGCCTGACTCTTTATCGTTTTCCCGAGCTTTATTTTTTTAATTCTGGAAACAGATTTAAAAAATCAATTTTATTTTAAAATTCATATACGAGTATAATTTCACAGTATTTTTTTTCCGGGATTCATAAGGGAGTGAAAAAACCGTTGGCTGCGTATAGTAATACACACTTTACACTAGCATCTTTGCACACATTGCAAAATCTTTAGATAGTTGAATATTAAGAAGTTCATTTTAGTGATATGAGGACCCACCTGAGGTTGCCGCCGAATCTTGCCAAGTTCAACCCTGGCCCATCAAGATCGGTTTGGAGGCGGAAAAGAAATTCAGGTCCTAGATATAAGCTTTTTTATTCGCACACTTTAACTTATTCCCGTTTTCTTTTTCGTTTTTTCCCCACAGGAATCTTATATTCTCCAGTTGTTCTCTAAAGTGTGTTCAAGCTAGTATTCAACTATTTTCAGCATTTTAATTTCTTTTGTTGAGCCATTTTTAATCCTTTATGAAACAAACATAAGTTCCAAAAATAAACATTGTTAGAAACCTCCTATGATATTTTTATTGTTGTTCAAACAAATTGGAGTATTTATTTATTATTATTATTATTAGCACCGCGTCTTACTACCCGTTCGGGTTATACGCACTTACGCTAATGTGTAATGGTAGGGTGATTGTGAGATTAAATGGAGAACCTACAGTTTAACGTGGAATCCGAACCACGGTGGAGGCCTGGCATTCACCACATTCACAAGATGTATTGTCAGAGGTGAAGGAAGGGTTTGATAATCAGATAAATCTGTGCCGGGACCGAGGATTGAACTCCGGCCGCCAGCACAGAAGTCTGACACCTTACCCCTAGAGCGCCAGGTCACCAGTAGTATTTATTTAGATCTTATAAATAAATCACTAAACTTTCAATAAGTATAGTGGTACTTTTTAAAAACTCTGGCGTCAGCCCGTAAGCGAAATATATCGATCGAGGGGCCGCCGCATGTTGGCGAAGATAGTGCTAATATTTATGCTCAGCAGAACGAACCCTCCGGCCGTTAATCTCATTTTTATAGACCGAGGCCGCAACTTCTTTATTCAAGTAGCTCCTCATTTGTCCTCACGAAATTGAGTTGACCCCGTTCCAGACCCACTGCTTCACAGAAAAATCTAGAATCGCTGGGGTCGAATACGGGACTTATGGATCTGAAGTCAAGAACGGGTCGGTATTTTTTAAATAACAATTAAAATATTAGAGAAGGCCTTAAAAAATGGTTAACTTGAAGCAAAAATCAAGAGCGTGAAAATGGTTTCCCATCAAACAAAAAAATAGCCGTATAGACGCATTCCTAATGATTGTAGTTCATATGTTAAATATAACGCCTATTGAAATGCTGCTAGGCATTGTACAGCGATGCTTAGCGTCGCGTCGGTTTATTGTGCGTGTATGTATAGAAATTGATGGAGGTGGGGCTTGGTGGGATGGTAGTACTCAATTTGGTATCCCATTCGCCTTTAGCTCCTGCCGCTCACCTGTGTACTCTTGAAGCCAGGATTAATTAGGTTTCATTCGAGTTATTCTCGTTTCACTATCACTATGACGTCTTGTAGGTTGGAAGCGAGGAGTAATATGGCTCTCAGGCGAGGTATAGTATGTGTGTGATCAACATCTCGTTATGTTATTGTTGAATTGTTCATATAGGTCCCTGTTGCGTGCTGGTATACGTCTGACCCAGTCTATATAACTACCTAGGTGGACCATCCATTCCAGTTTGGCCTTTGACCCCGATTTAGAGAGTTCATTGACCTACTTTCCACATCCGGTTGATTTACCGTTATTCCCGCAACTACATACCCCTCCCCTAGGCTATTTTCCTTGAGCGAGAGAGAGTGTATTGTGATGCCAATTAACCTACTTTCCACATAAGGTTAATTTACCGTTTTCCCCCCAACCACATCCATGTCAATTAACCTACTTTCCGTATCCGGTTAATTTATCGTTATTCCCCCACCCACATCCTGTGGTTGTGAGGACTGCTTGTCACAGCCCCTAGGATATTTTCAGTGAGAGAGAGTGTGTATTGTGATATCCACATCAGGTTGATTTACCATTATTCCCCCGTCATCCCTCTCCCCTCCTCCCGAGACCATACCCCTGGACCTGTGGGTGGCCTCCACAGTATCTTAGGGCTGATGGCCTCTGCCCATTTGATTTTTATGTGTGCTCATTATATTTTAATGTGTGCCCGAGCCCCATTAAATTTTTGCTCCAATATATTTTTATGTGTGCCCATTGGTTTTGTATGTGTGCCCTTTGGATGGGACTGACGTGGGAGTTTTTGGGGAGCTTGCAGTCTTGGGCGTCGGGAACTCCTCCCACGACGTGTCGGCCACCACGACGTGTCGGCCAATGAGGAAGGGAGGAGTATCCTCTCTCGGTGATTGTCTAACATCAAGTGTGAGTTTTTGGCAATGTCTCGCTGTGATTTTCTCGGACCCCCTTTCCACATCCGGATGCCCCAGGTCTCATTACTCGGTGTCTAAACATGTCCAAACAGGAAAATACAGGCTAGTACTGGCTCAGCTCGGATTTTCCCCGACCCCCTTTCCACACCAGGTGTCGATCGGGGGTGAATATATAAGTGGGGAGCGGGGTCGCTTGGTCAACTATTTATAAGAGTCTGTAGGGCGGATCACGATGGACAATTTAAAGCAGCTGGTAAATATCGTTGACGCCTTGCAGACCGTAAAATTTTGTGATCTAATCGTTAATCAAAAGTATTCGGTGACTAAACTAAAAGCGGTCAATACAAAGTTCGGGAAACGCCTAATAGCATATCTAGATGGCGAGTTTTGTGTATTGTTACCCTGTTGTTTTGGTACTTTAACGGGTGAATACGTCTGTGGTCTTAACAATGAAAAACTGATATTTACCTGCGCTGGAGTAAAACCCAGTAATTCTTCAATTGTGAACTTTGAACGTGTTTAAGAGATGGGAAGCAGCTTCGAGCAATTAAAATCAGGCAACATATCTTCACTGGCAAATAGAACAAGTTTAACATCAGTGCAAGAGTTAAAGACGTGTAATACTTCATTGCACAGTGGACAGGTTAAAGACTCAGAAAATCATCAAACGCGTTTAGTGGTCAGGTACGTTCACCATGCTTATAACCGGCTATATTTATTTAACGTTTGTGGGTCATACGATTGCGGGGCGTGTCTATTTGACAGCAGAACATATTCATAGTGTGGCCGTGAGCGATAGACTTGTAATTTACAAAGTAGTGAATCATGACAGAGAGGAGTGAGGCTACATTGAGTTCTGTGACTCTACTTGTTACACAATCAGAATGACTGAAGTAATACCCTACGAGAGAATCAAGGGGACTTACCTTTGTGATATGACATGTGCTGTGTACAATCTCCACAAAAGGGACGTTGTGGCCGTGTTGTCCAGGCCTCCACCAACCTTCCGAGCTCCACACCACCCACCACAACCCATCTTGACGCCGCAGCCACCGACCCCACCCCAGGGTCACCAGCGTACCCGCCGCCAGAGTCACCTGAGTACCCACCGCAAGAGTCGTCTGCCTACCAGACATCAGAGTACTCACAGCCAGAGTCACCCACGTTCCCGCCACTAACGAAGTAGAATAAGGTAAAGTCCAAAGAACCCATAAATCACGAGGATTTAACAATGTACAAAACTTATTCAAATATTAAAATTATGGGTGAAAATCCCGATGACTACATAATCGGTCTGGGCAGTTTCGGTAAGGTCTTCCTTCCAAAGTCTGTCTATTATTTGGATTTTAAGTGATTTAAATCTAACCTACGCTGTATGATATATCTCGGAGGACAAAGTGTGATGTTTAAAAGTGAATTTAAAAAAATTAGGCGCGCTCATATTGCCGTAGCCTTATTTGACCACGTTACTATTCTCACACAATCTGCTGACGTCATTGGAGCTATTGGTGACATTTTGAAACACGTTTACTCTGTGAGAAGGGGAACATGTATAAGATAACTCAGTTTGTGAGTAGAGGGTGTTGCTGCTTGAGCGAAGTGGACAGGGATATTTATTTACACCATTTATTTATCTGCGTCTTCAGTTGCCATTATGCCATTCAAATGTAGTATTTGTGAGTAGTTCTACGCAAAGCTCTCCAATTTTATTCAACACAAACATCATTGTCATCAAACGACTTCCAATCCTGCTCACCAGGATGCCTGTCGGGACGAGGAAGTATTGTGCAGTGCGTTAGACCTGATCGAGAAAGAGTTATACAATCATGTCAAGTGCTTAAATGATCTTGAGAAAAACAAAAGTTATAACGTTATGCTATTGGAAGAGGCCGGCAACGAGGCGAACGTTATTGTGCTTGATGGTGTGGGAAGAGTAAGAATGTCAGGTAGAAACTTTGGAGACATTGTCAATAGGCGTTCTAGCGCCTCTCATCGTGTCCTTAACTATTTTGGAGGTGACGCCTACTCATTTTATAGATGGTAGAAGAGATTATATTCTCTTCTGATGTTTTTAATTAAGTAAAAGAGTGATTATATGTGTTTCTTGCTATCACAATTTATTGCACTTTAAACTCTCAACTTAGTAATCCGTAGGTATCACAAGAGCTAAATAATATTAATATTGCTGATTGTAAAAACATCTTTTATGTTTTTGTTTGGTGTTGTTATTGCACGCTATGAATATTTTAAATTAATTAATTGCTAATTGCCACTAAAAAGAATACCAAGAAAATATTATTATTTAAAAAAAAATCCCTAGAGCATGCTGTTTGGAAATCCCTGGATATTAAAAGCCAGGGAAGAGCTGGCAATATACACTTGCCAACTTTGCCGGAATGAGACTGGTAGACTGATAAATGTTATGCTTTATTTATTACACATGTGAGTTAATATAATGTTAGCAAAAAAAACTTGCTTGATTGTATAGTATATATATATATATATATATATATATTAATGAGTAGAAAAGATAAACCAGTATATTATTGCAAACAGATGGCTGGTCACTCCATCATCTAATTCTGGTGGAGAAGGTGTGAATCGAATACCTGCTGGTGGAACATTATCTTAATTAATATGTAGTTTAGTCAGAAAGGGTGTGTGTAATGCATCTAGTTATGGAGGTGGAGTTCGGTGGTTTGAATCCTCACTGAGGTGTACTGTCACTCTTGTGTTTTAACTCGTCTGCCGAAGAGAGCGTGGTTTGAACCCCAGCCTGCTGCACTTAGGGTGATTTTTTCCACACAATTGTAAGTGCACTTCCTCACTCGATAGTCTAGTAAGACGCTATGTATGGCTCTCCAACATCAACATTGATCGTCTGCAGCTCACATGACTGAGTCCTTTACCGGTTGTTAGTATCTAATTGACTTGACATATGCATATATTTAATTTGTTTGGTAGAAATAACAAATACAAACTTTTTTTTTGCACTCAACATTGGGAACTTGGAACAGAACTATAGTGTGATTCTGGTAGGAAGAACAGACAACATTGATCATCTGCAGATCACACGAGTCCTTTACCGACGTATGAATTTATTTAATTTGTTTGATATCATTTCTACTACCTCATAATCAGCAAAGATAGCACTTTTTAGTGAATTAATTTTTATACTCTTCCATGATCACATGAGTCCTTTAACGGCAGCCTGTATCTCACTAACTTGAAGCATGAATGTATTTAATTTGTTTGGTAGAAAGAACAACTACAAACTTTGGTCAAATCACGGAATTACCGTATGGATATATTTAAGTTATTAGGTAGGAAGAACCGTTTAGAATTTGTGGAAGGAACAGTTTATAATATTCACACCTATTTCCTGTCAAGTGTACCGGAACGTTTTTATCTTACTCGTGGTACATGTTGGTATGGCAGATACCTATACAACCAATTTTTACGGGGGAGGGATGGCGGTCCCTAAATCACTGTGAGCTTTAGTGACCGAATGGTATAAGGCGTCACTCTCGTGTTTGATTCGCCTGTTGAGAATGAGGAGAGCGTGGTTTGAACCACAGCCGTGTGCACTAAGGGTGATTTTTTCCACGCAATTGCATGTGCATTTCCTCACCCCTATTATATTAGCGTATTATCCAAGACGCATTGCTATGTATAGCCCTCCAGACATAAACATTGAGCATCTGCAGATCACATGAGTCCTTATCAGGCGGTCAGTATCTCACTGACTTAACGTATGAACATATTTAATTTGTTTGGTAGAAAGAACAGAACTATAGTATAGTTCTGCTAGGAAGAGCAGACAACATTGATAATCTGCAGATCTCATGTGTCCTTTACCTGTGGTCAGCATCTTACTGACTACGTATGAATATATTTAATTTGTTTGGTAGAAAGAACAAATACAAACTTAGATTTTTTTACAATCAACATTGCCGTAGGAAGAATAGCTTAAATACAAATTTGCTGCTCCGTATCTATCATATCATTGACTTGCCGTATGAATATATTTAAGTTGTTTGATAGGAGGAACAGTTTAGAATACTCACACATAACTCTTGAAGTAATTGTGCTTTTTGGTCAAAACCCTACTATAGGATTCCTTTAGCGTAGATAAGAATCAAATCGTTAATGACACTTAGCACAGCACTCTTGGCGTAATAATTAGGAAGCTGACCGGTATTGAACATGTAATGGATGCCCTGGGGCCCCGGAAAATTAACAGAAAATGCTATCTACGATAGTTTATTCACTCATTAGTAATCAGGCTTCGAATCGACAACATTATACACTGCACCAACGGGCACACATTAAAATTAGGAACGATGGTACGGGGAATAAATTAGCCTTACCACTCAGGCCGAGTAATGACAAGGCCCCTCCGGGGAATAACTCACAGAGCCGTACTGAACCAGTGCAAGCCAGTATGTTCAACCACGTAGTAGGGCCTTGAATGTGGAGATACATCATTTTATGTTAGACAATCGCCGAGATAGGATACTCCCCTTCCTTCCTCACGGACTGCCACGTCGTGGGAGGAGTGCCCAAGACTACACGCTCCCCCCTATCCAAAACCCTTGGGGCACACATTAAAATCTAATGGGCTAAACCCATGAGCCACTGTGGTGGCCTCTGCTGGGGGGCATGGTTGTGGGGGGAGAGGATGTGGGTGGGGAAATTAACCAAATGTGGAAATTAGTTTAATTGACATCACAATACACACTCTCGCTCACGAAAAATAACCTTGGGGGAGGGGGATGTGAGTGGGGGAATAACGGTAAACCGGTCAACCGGAAGTAGAAAGTAGGTCAATGAACTCTCCAAATCGGGGTCAAAGGTCAGACTGGAATGGGTGGTCCACCTAGGTAGTTATATGCCTAAATGGCTTGCAAGACCGCCGTTGTTTGATTACAGGCTGATAGATAAAAAGAGAGTTGAGAACATGAATGATCTTCCTTCTAGGAGTGACCTTTGTTCATTCAAATGATGCCATTATTACCTTATGTTACAGATTTTTTTCAGTCTAAATTCTTAATAGTATTTTCTTAACTGTGGTAATAGTGGCGGACTCAATTGGCGTATTGTTGTGTAAAGGGTCAATACCGGGCAACTATATCAAAACAACTTGGGCGTATGTATGACTAGTTATGTTTCTGGTATCTAGCGGCGTGGTGTGTAAAACAATCGTGAAGTTGAAATCTGGCCATTTTAAAGTATATATTTTTTAAATTGCTCTGTATATGTATTATTTGACATTTAATAAATAATTAAGACTAAAATTAATCGATTACATATTGTTTAATAGTAAATTAAAACAGTAAAAAAGTCACTGAAGTAACACGCATCGGTGGACACACGGTCTGTACGTCAAGCTCATAGTCTTTTCTGCTTGAGATGGGGAGATTTGGGTTTGGAACCCGGCCAAGTGTTCTGAAGGTAGTGTTTCTCACTCCTAGAACTCAACTTTTACCTTCCTCAATCCTGTCCCATCATCACAATTAATATAATGTGTCCAACCTGAACATGTACTAAGACGCGGGGAAGAAACAAAACTAAACGAAAGTGAATTAATATCCAGACTATCGGTTCATTGACGTATACGTTAATTTCGTAGATTGTTGGTTTTGGAGAATGTTCCGATCTTTTGCACCAAATACATTTTCCCAGGTGAGGAGAAATACTTATTTTACACCCTATCACCATCCTGATTAGTGCATCTCTGGATCTGTTAAACACAGTAAAAACAATAATATTCCTATTAGACACACTTTCATTATAAAAGTGTTGGTGGGAAATTGCTATACGTAGGGGGTTAAGGGAAACCCTCCCCCTCCCCTCGCACCTATTTGGACATGGTTAGAGTAAAAAACGAATCTTCCGCCGTAAAATGCAGGTTTGACAAACTCATTTTAAAAGTGCTTTGATTTGGAAAGGCGAATATTTGATTATATTTATAGTGCTAGTAAACATTTATATCTGGCTGCTTCAAAATGTCCTAACCCTTCATGATCGAGGCTCCCGACGTTTCTTGGACACAAAATATGCTTTATTCTATCATTACCTGGTAGTCTTATTAGTTAAAGTTATTCATTAAGCTTAGTTTTAAATTCTTAAGTTTGTTCAATAGTTTTCATATGTCTAAGGCAGGAGGAGGGGTACGGGGTGTTTCGTGGTTTCACTACTCCCTTACCCCCAAAATATAACTCATAATTTATATTTGTACTCCTCAATATTTAGGTTAGTTACAACATTACTAGCATCTATATCCAGTAATATTTAAAATATAATTAAATTACTTTAAAGAAACTCAAAGTATTTTTTAAACATATGCCTACTTACTATAGAAACTTCTACACAAGCACAACGGTTAGAAAGATACACACTTACTTTACATATATTCCATTCACCGTAGGAATTTACTTCTGAAAGGCCTTTTTCCCTATCATAAATCTACTATATAGTAGGATATTGGTAGGAAAAAGACCTTTCAGAGAGTAATTCCTCACCGTGAATGGAATATATACACAATGTCTGAGCATTGGCGAAGGGTGGGGGGGGGGGCGGTGGGCGCATTAGGGGTGGTTGCCCCGGGCACAAAATTTCCAAAGAAAAAGGTAGTGGAACTTTATTTATATCTGTGATACTGTAGCGTGGCTATTTGGAATAGTAAAGTTGACAATATTAAAAGTACTCACTTGTAGAAGTAAGCTCTGAAGAAGTTAGGTGAAGAACAAGAGGACATATTGGATGTATTGGATTAAACTACAAAGTTTATCAGTTTTTGCAATGATATTAAGAATACAGCATCTGTAATGACAGATACTCGTTTCGAAGTGTGGGAAAGACACATTTCTGGAAAAAGGTAACATCAATGTCAAACCTTAAGTCGCGCCCACCAACGTCTCAAGCATTTGCTGAAAACGTTAAGAAAGCCCATTATCATACATTTGTGTGGGGGAAAAGTAAGACATAAAGATCTTCCTAATCTTTATGTTACAATTTATGGTTGGATTAAAGATAAACGATCTAAACTACTTTGTCTACTTAAATTGCCATCTGGAATAATGAACAAATTCAGCACACGTGTGCTGAGTACACTGAGTTGAACGTTGCAGCTATGATTGCCGAAATAAATCTCCTTCGGTGCCAAATTGCCTTGTATAAGTAAGTCAATCCTGATGAGCAGATTGCTAACTGGACAGATAGAGATTTGCTTCGGTGGGTGTACAAGTGGAAGCGGCAACAGAGTTTGACTAATTTGTTGTGAAATTAAAAATATTTTTAACCATCACTGTTTCAACTGCCAATTGTGAAAGAAGTTTCTCAAAACTTAAATATCAAAAGTATCAGAGATCTATAATGAGCCAATAAAGACTGAGTAGCTAGCGATATTGTCAATTGAGAGAGATTTCAATACTGTTATTGAAAAATTTGCTCAAATAAAAACTAGGAGATTTTAAATTAATTTAAGTATATTAGGTTTAAATTAATTTTACTTTAATAAGCCAATATTTCCTTAAATAACAACACATGTGCCTAGGGGCCTACGGGTTTAGTTATTAATTGGAAGGGACTCGGGAGTACTAAAGGTCCGTGGATTAGGGGGTGTAATATTTGCCTCGCCCTGGGCGCTGACAACCCACGCTACGCCACTGTGTCTGAGTACGACCCTGGACAAAAATACTCCATAACAAATAAAACTGTCATACATAGCAAACTAACGTATACAAATATAATCGACTTTATTTAAAATGTGTTTTTATTATTGACACCAGATTAGTAAATGCTATTCTCAAATAACGCCCATATTAGCATTTGTATTATTTCAATTGGCTAAACAAAATGTATTTAGTGAAAACAATATAATAAACCGCACAAATACTTAACTACATCTAAACTTTAGAAGTGGACTACACGATAAAGTTACATGTTATTTTCTTATAATCTTGTAAACGGTCCCCGTGGCATAGTGATGAGTGCTTGTGGGTCCCGGGTTTGATTCCCAGGTGATACCAAGAGTAATTTTCACTAAATGGGAACTATCCCAACGGTCACCAGGGTTTGGTTGATTATGCTGAAGCTAGGTTTAAGATTACTTCAAGCTCCACATCTTAATCACTATCATCACATCATCTTGTAGTCAACCTCCATAGCTGTAACCTGGGCAACGTTTTGTGCTACCTGAGCGGCTAGAGGTTTACATACAGAGGCGACCGAACTATACTATATCTCGCCTGGTCAAAGATGTCATACGTTAAAAAAAAATTGTTTAAGTAAACTTTTGAACTGGTCATTTGAACGTATTACAAGATTTAATAAGTGTTTGTTAATAAACTAGCTGTAAATCTTATATTATATTTAGTTCATCTGCCTTATAAACAAAACGTCCAAACTTAACATTATGGTTTCCCATTTGCAGTAAAACAGATGACAAAATCTACAAAATACATATGAAATATCCCAAATATAGGCAAATATAAAACCTGGGTATCGATTTAAAGCAGTTTGAAATGAATCAACTAGAGTATTTATTTAATATTACAAATACACTATTTTAAATAATCAAAATATTAAATTATGTATGCACAAAATTTTAAATTAATAACATCATTCATTGCGGTACACATTAACAGAGACTGTTATGCACACAGAGCCGCGCAGAGCGTAATCGGCAAACCAGTATATTGCGAGACTGACACCATAGTCCGTGGGACCTTGGTGTAAAAGCAGACACTCTTAATTGGGGTTAACATCGCGATAATAAATGAGCCACGATACATCTTTCTACGCGTGTTATATATTATTACGATTAAATTTATTGACTTATCGATTTATGTGGGGTTTTATTGTGTTATATTTTAAATAAACGTTATAATATATATAATAATTATTATTATTTATCTAATGTAACGTATTATTATGTTATTTCATTGCCATTTCCATTTAAATAGTAATGGTACGTCACAATCGAACATAGTCATTTAAAACCATTGTTACGCCATAATTGAAAATTGTCATTTTAAATAAATGTTCCTACATAATCGAACATTGCCATATAAAATAAATGGTAGGTCACAATCGAACAATGCTATTTAAAAATGTTACGTTACGTCGCAATCGAACGTGGTAGTTTAAAATAAATATTACGTCACAATCAAACATTTTCATTTAAAATAAATGACACGTCACAATCGAACAATATTTCTCAGTTTCTTAGAGTTTGTAACAATATTTTTAAAAATTTGTTAGCAGTAAACTACCTATGATAAATTTTAATTTTTTCATAAAACATACATAAGATTAGCTTGTAAAACACTTGCTATAGATCAATTTTAAAAAATTGTTAGATATTTTTGAACAATTTCAATTTATTAAAAACAATTAATCAGTACACTATCCTTTATTTTCCAGCTAGAAGTTTAAATAAACATTTTCTTTCCCCCATATTGGAATCTGATTTCCATCCCTATCCAGATCGCTTAGAATATTTTTGAACAAGTCTAAAAGCTCTTAAATCATATTTAGGTAAAACTAGTTTTTTAAATAACGATATGTTTCCTATACATTATTCTATGGATGCTATAATAGGATTTTGGAAGGATTAGTATATCACAAAATACAGTTTTTTTAATTTTCATCTAAAATAATATTTATTTATATTATTGTTGTTATTTTTTAGGTATTAATAATTTATTTTAACCTTTACAGCTGAAGATAACATGACCTGACGTATGGCTACGTGAAATTTATATAATAACTTTTCTAGCAGAGACAGATAAAGTTATTTCTCTAAAGATTGGAATGGACATCTGTTCCTCAGTCCTGCTCTAGTAATGGCGCCGTTATATCGGGGACTAGCAATCTATTTGACAGACCTATATCGCGGGTTGCCTTCCTGGTTCGCACAGGGGCTAATTTGACGTTAGATCTTCTGACAGTGCCATGCCAAGTAACTAGATTTACTATCATGTAGAATTGTAACTAGGGGTGCATTCTACAACGGCCACTTTTGATGACGCATGGATATTGGCATTGATAAAATTCTTTCGCTAATTTTCTATTAAATTGATTTTACAATGTTATATTTGTGTGTGTATTATGCGTTAGCTAAATTTAGTTCAAACTTGATATTTAGATGTTATAAAGTCATACATATAGGTGAAATTTTGATTTCAATTCTAACTAAAATTTAGGGTAACTCCTGGATAACAGTTCAAAAATAATTATGTTTAGGTTTTGGGTTGCCAACACTTGTAAAAGATCACTGTTTTGCTATAAATGCTAGGTTTTTTAATTACATGTATATTATACATTTAAAATAACGTAAACTTAAGTTTTCTCATGTACTATTTCATTACTTATAATAATTTTATTACTGTTTACCCAATCCAAAACAATATTTTGAACATAATTAAAAGTACTTATTCTTCATTTTATAATGTTATCTATGATGTGTAATATATACCATACATTAATATTTTTTATTACAGGTATCGAATTTACTTGAGAAAATACTTGTATTTTCTTATATATAATAAATTATTTTATAATTATTGTATCGTATTTCAAACATATTTAACTGAACAAAATATTTTTATCCACTGCGTGGTGCAAATATTTAACTGAATAAAATATGTTTATCTACTGCGTGGGTGCATCATTGCCACTTGTCCCTCAGCACCTACCCCACCGAACAAAACACGTTCCGTCTCTGCTTTCATATATTCATGGCTTCATTTGTGTTATTATTTGAGCCGGTGACGTTTAACCTTCATTAGTTAGTTATCTTACTAAGGCGAAAAATTTCTTAAGACTGTTTGTGCAATTTAGGTTCGGTAGTATAATCCTCAGCAATACATCAAATATTTGGTTATATTATTTTCAAATTTACAATTAAATTTGTTTTATAAGCTTACCTTGGCCGCTTTTTTTAATTACTTTAATGACCTGGTCACTTTAGTGTCCATTTCTTTACATCATATATTTAATGTGCACTTTCTGAACTGATATCACCAGACGATAATTTCTATGAGCGAGAATAAAAAGGTCTACCACTTTAGCCGGTAAAGGTATTTTCACATACCTTTCAGAGTTCTTTTACATTCCACGATTGACATGGGAACCATGGTTTTACTTCCCCTCTGAATCAACTTGTGTCAAGGATTTTTTATCGCCCAAGAAAATTCCATCTACTCCGGCTGGGTTTGAACCGATGTACATTGGATCTTGAGGCGAGCATTTTACCCCAAGACCTCTGAGGTCGGCTACGTAATTATATTCACCTATACCCATAAATTAAGTATATATTTTAGCATTTATTTCTTAGCTTTGTCTGCTTTTAATTTAAGTATTTAATTTTACACTCACGTCTTCCATTGAATTTGAAGTATCACTAAGAACATGTTACATAATATCCCTCCCGAAAATGTTTGGTACTTTTTAGCGTTTAAATGTTTTAACTAAGTTTGACGACAAAACTATAATTTTATTTAAGACTTTTTAATATTGTCAAAGCTTAATATTAACTTTGTTAAGTGAACTTTTTTTTCTTCTGATTGCTGTGCACAGTTTTGGTTGTACACGAATAGGATTTGGCTACGAACCATCTTTAGTCGTAGATACATCCCTCTAAAATGTGATGATGATTGACACAGCCGTGCTTAAGATTGTGGTCTTCGCGCACCCAGCCAGACTCGCACCAAATTCTAATCCTCCTACCTTTATGAGGATAGAAATAAGATGCTTATTAGTTTAAATAGAGCCGCATCGGTGGTTGCATGATCTAACGCGTCACTCTCGTACTAGGTCAAATTGTGGTGACAAGGAAATCCAGGTTTGAATCCCCATCGGGTGTTTTTTTCTTATTAGTTTCCCGCTTCTCCCTCCTTGCAAATGCGGGCACATTTTCTTTAAATATCTACTCTTTTCATTTCTGTTACAATATCGTAATTAATGAGTGTAACCCGAACGGGTGCTAAGTCGCGGTAAAAAGAATACATTATTATTATTATTATTATTATTATTATTATTATTATTATTAGCACCGTGTCTTACTACCCGCTCGGGTTATACGCATTTACGGTAATCTGTAATGGTAGGGTGATTGTGAGATGAAATGGAGGACCTACAGTTTAACGTGGAATCCGAGCCACGGTGGGGGCCTGGCATTCCCCACATTCACAAGTTGTGATTAATACACGACTTGTCAGAGGTGAAGGAAGGGTTTGGCAATCAGATAAAATCTGTGCCGGGACCTAGGATTGAGCCCCGGACACCAGTTCAGAAGTGGAACACCTTACCCCTAGGCCGCCAGGCCACCGATAGTATATATTTAAAGAACTTTTTATGTTGGGCTTAAAGATATGAAAGAGCATATAGGTACGCACAAAGACCACCCGAAAATGTAGGGTGGGCCACTTAAAACCAGCCCGCTGCGGCAAAACGTTCGTTATCAAGGATAAAGTAAAGGAAACATAACTACTTTAGTAGACACTTTTTTTTTTCAGAATATTATAGGCTTAGTTGCTTACACTTTTTACTACAGTTGCGAGAGGCGACACTCTAGGTTTTAGGAGGGCTCGTTGTGACTCACCCTGTATTTGTCTTTGAAGGGTGACATTTCTAAACTAATAGGCTCGTATTGCTCAATCTTTTTAACATTAAACCTCTCTTCAAATTACCTTTGATTGGTGGCATTAGTAAGAAACAAGTTTTGTGATAGGTGGAAATAAATACACAGCTATTTAGATTACACAATGCAATTTTATATATCGCCTTTCACATAACACGTGAAATAATTTATATTATATACACTTGAGAGCATAACTGTATGGTGTCCCATTTTAGTTGAGATTCAAAGTAAACTATTACTCCTCGCCCTCTCCACTATGAAGAGCCGTCACGTTCATATTTCGACAGGTCATTTATAAATTGTGATATATTTGAGTTGATGTGATACAAACGAAAATCTTAAGAATAATAACGTTTTACACAAAGTTAGAAAAAAAATCGTTAGGATTTCAAATACTACAGATGTTGTTTTCTAATAAATCACCAGGATTACTAGTGTTTTCCAAATCAATCAAATGAAGGTCATATAGATTTTCTCTTTCTCTTCCCACCCAACCAACAAATAACCTTGAAAATAATATACGCTATATTTGGATCCCCCACCGCCTCATTCACACCATTGTAGCCTACAGTGCTTCCTAATGTTGGGAGATAAAACTCATTTTTAAATTTCAATCAACCGTATATACTTTGTTTACGTGTTCCTTGTGAATATTTATTCAACAGTATTTCTAGTCATATTATATTTTCTGTCTACTTGATATCTCGGCTAAAATGGGACCCGCTTCGGGGGTCGCGTGGTCTAAGTCACTATTCTCGGAGTAGACCAGACTTTCGATGACGGGTGAATTGAGGTCGAATCTCGGTTGGGGGTATTGAGGGTAGTTTTTCCAAAATTGTTTTTCACTATCCCTTCACACAAGTGCGGGTACACTTCCTCTCAATATAACCTCTATAATCCCTAAAGCCATTGGCGTAATTAGTACATAAGCGTATAATACAAACGGGTAGTAAGTCGTGGTGCTAAAAAAAAACTAAAATGGGATGCTATATGGTATAATTTTCTATTGATTTCCTTGCTGCGCCACTTAGTTGATTGTCTTTGGAAAACAACATCGTATTTCCCTTGGAATTGGAGAGGAGTGATTGATACTTCCGCCGGAAACCGTATATCAATATTTTATTACTGAGAAATTACTTGTAATTTCGCGTGCAAGTACTAGTATGGCTCAGATGGTTACTCAACAATACTTTGGTCCCATTGTCTCAGCGATAAACCTTTCTTCTAAAACTGTTGAAACTCACACTACCTGTTTCAAGTGAAGATAACATTTAACGAGTGCGTGTGTGCACGAGATTGTGTGTTATGTGTCATAATAAAGTAGGAGTACGTTTGTCGTGTGCAAGGACAGGAGAATACTTCCCTTCAAAAACTATGAGTGAGTATTTATTACAATTTGCTCTGCAGTTTTTTTAATCTTCGCGTCTATTAGCCCGTCTGAGAAATATGCATATTAATTATACTAATAGGGTTGAAATTAGGACGATAGACTTTAGAGGAACTCTACCCGTAGCATAAAGGGAGATCGGGAAACCTCATAGGAAACAACATTCGGCTGGGATTCTAACCCTACTGGCAAACTAGTCTAAATGAACCTGACACTTGGGCCGCACGCGCACCCACGGCCAAGTAGCGGCGGCCTTGGCTAGAAGAATACACGACTAACCGATCGTAGGCAACCGTTGCCAACTTAGTGTTTACATTCAGTCTCGTAATGAATGTGGATCAAGCAGCTGATATGTAGTACCCTCTCAATAAGCGAATTCCAACGAGTGACTGAACGTATTGTGCGCGCCTAGCCATTGCATTCTGTATAAACAACTGGCCGCGTGTGCACTGCTCGTATTTTCACTGGCCGCCGCGATCATGTCCCATTAAACTCCATTCACTCTGTTGGCCGCGGCGACAGAAACGCTAGTGCGCGGGCGGCCATAATCCGCATGTCAACCGTTGTGGGCTATGTTGCGTACAGCTTATATAGCTTAGGAGTTGTGGTTGCTCACAGCTAGCAGTTCAGATTTTTATAGCGAACATTACCCGCCTCGGTGGCGTAGTTGGCTAACGCGCTTGTCGTGTTGAGCTCGACTGCTGAGGACGGGGAGATCGAGGTTCGAATCTCGGTCGGGTGAACTGGGGGGAGGGTTTCCTAAATGGTTTTCCATTCTCCCTCCACGCAAATGCGGGTTCACTTCCTCTAATTTAACCTTCCCAATTCCTAATCCATTAGAGTAATTAGTACTTAAAGCGTATAACCCGAACGGGTAGTAAGACGCGGTGCTAAATATTATTATTATTATTATAGCAAACATTGGTTGAAAGCTATTAGGGGTTAACCTATATGGAAATAATTATTATTTTCCTAGTAATAGTATAATATTAATATAAAGTGTTATCAAACGCTTCTAATAATACTTCCCCAAGGATTACAAGTATATAATTGCCGTTTTCATAACTAATTGGCTTTTTCATAACTAATTGAAAGTGACAAAAAAAATTCACTGTGCATTAAATAGTAAATTAAAAAACATAATATTCACACTTGTATATTTTTATATCTGGCCACTATAATTTATAACTTAGAGAAAGCATCATACAAAAGACTAGTTTCAAAATAAAACGTTTTAATTTTGTAAACACATACGCATGTACGAAACCCAATACTGTTTGTGTGACGTCATCAACCGCCCTCATTTCGTCTGGTTCGCCATCTTAATAAATGAAGAGCATACAGCCTTTTAGAAGCTAGTTACGTTCAAACTTTACTCGGTCAAACCGTAATTATCGTAGATTTTTATAAATAAATTAGCATATTAGGTCTAACTTACTATGCTCCTTAGGGTTAATTAATTAAACTGAGTTAAAATAGAACTAAATCTCTTGATTAAAAGTAGTTATAACAATTTAAACTGAACATATGGTGAACAGGGTCGAGATTCCTTGCTCTCAGCATAGTAAAATAATCCAAAACTAACTTTCTAGAAGCTTGCTACCCCCACTTACCAACTCTACACCAATCAAAGCCTTTCCTTAGTCCCTGATTTAATCTGGGCACTTAGAGCGAACATCCCTGCTTGGCGGGGGAGGGATATGTTTAGCTGGTTTTCACTGCCGGCATATAGTAAAATAATTCTTAACTTAAAACTTAGCCATCACAAAGAGTTCTGTAACTAATGGGGAACGGGGTTGGAATTTCGGGGGTTTGAGGTGAATTCTCGCCCTCGTAGTGACTTCCTGAATTCGGACGGAACAAAAAAGAAGCTACCTGCTCCTGCCTGATGGGTGTTCCCCTTCCGGAAGGGCGGCTAAATCTTTGTCGAGGTCGTCTGTGTGGGAGTAAATGGGGAGCCCCGCCTCCCACCCACACACCATGGTGATAAGGACCGATGGCAGCAGGTACGGGGTAATCGGTTCTTGCGCGTTTTATGTGCTTGGCTACGCTTGGAGGACACAGTCGTGATGGGTTGGAGGAGCCTGGGAAGGATAAATGTTCCCCATGACATGGCTGCCGGACCCAATTTGGCCGATTTCCCGCTTTGAAAATTCACTGACTTATACTTTTGAGATGCACTATATTCCTCTCCAGCAGTCACCTTAAATATGTTTTACAATGTCAATAGTTATTAGAAAATATATACTATATGATTAAGTTAACCTATCAAGCTCTTGTTTGTAAATCATTTTTAAATGAACCACAGACGCCGCTTCAACACACAAGAAACATCAAAACGGCTATTTTCATAAATTCATATGTATATTAATAATGTGAATGGTTAAAAGAAAAACTAGTTAAAACAAATTAAATGTTGTGAAAGTTCTGACTATCAAAAGTAACTACAACTCAACATATATTCTTGCAGATCAGATGGTTTGGCGAATGGATACACGAGAGTAGATACGATAGTTTTTGCTAGCTGTCAGTTACCGTAATTCTTACGCTGGGTAGAATGTAGTTAACGTTAACTTACAAAATACGGGACTAAATCACCACATGTACCCACACACTACTCGCGCCAGTAGCGTGGCCTAAAGCGTAGAGCTTTCAAAGGATTGGATTACTGGGGACGACATTCGAATCTCGGCTGAGCTCATCTGGAGTTGGTTTGCCACATGTGATTATCACTGTGGTTTTTTCCAGTCCTTTTCCAAAGCTGATGTGGCTGCACATTCTCTAAGATACCCTATAAATCCCCACCTCTTAGAATATATCGCTAATAACCTTTCTGTTGAATGTACAAATAAAAATAACTTCAACCTAATTTAACCTAGAACGGCAATACAAAATGACCAACATGGTTTGTACCTTATGGGAGGGAAACAGGGTTCCTAAGCCTGATGTTGACCACCCTGCAACCTGGCTGTAACATTATACTCTCCAAAATAAATTGCACTTTAGGCTAAAGAAAGCTCAACCTTTCATAATCAAACGTAATATAAGTAATGGCCTGTCTACGATCAGTCTCACAAATTTGTCATGTGTTATTGAGGTTATGTCTAATATCTAATTGACTATTTGGGGAATGCCAGGCCTCCATTGTGGTTCAGATTCCACGTTAAACTGTAGGTCCTCCATTTCATCTCACAATCACCCTACCATTACATATTAGTGTAAGTGTGTACAACCCAAACGGGTAGTAAGACGTGGTGGTGATAATAATAATAATAATAATAATAATAATCATCATCATCATCATCTAATATCTAAGGTTCAATAAATAGACACAAGGCTGGTATAGCTCTTTCTTTTTATTTATTCTTAATTCCTACATAAAAATTACATCTTCAGACATTTTATTTTACATAGACATTCTACTTTGAAACAAAATCTACTGTCTCTTACAACAAGCGATAAAACTTATTGTACACAAGTCATAGTAGACATTAATGAATCTTTATTGCTACAAAAAATTCCATCCATATGTTTCTTTGGCACCAATGAGGAACACTGTGTAGTGTGTTTCATTATATAATATTAGTTTAGTCCACTGTCTAAAATAGCTTAACTTTTTGCGAATAGACCATAGCTAGACCATCTCTCAGTTCCAGCATTGATGAATGTATCAGCAACTAGGGTCATCCAGGGTTGATGAATATACCCCTAACTACCCTGGAAGGTAGCAAGCATACCTTTAGTTATGCCATTATGGTATAGCTAAAACTTATAAGATAGAATCATGCTAGCTTTCATGATAAACTGAGTGTGACTAAATAGGGGCAGTCAGGGTTATTGAATGTACCTGAATCTAATGTCAGCTAGGGCTTATGCAGGTTCTAATAGATTATATATTTTTGTCAGATGAGGACGTGGAGACGACTTCGGGTCTCACAGAGGCGGTTGATGGAACCATTGGCGAGCACCGAATCATCTTCGTGAACCGACCACAGCCAACCAAGTATTGTAACAACCACATCAGTACTGCCAAGTACAGCACCATCTCCTTCATCCCTAGCTTCCTTTTCGAGCAGTTCCGACGATATTCCAACTGCTTCTTCCTCTTCATAGCTTTATTACAAGTTAGTAATAATATGTAAAGTGCCAAGAATTTTATATTCATGCATGGTTTAAACTATAGTCCAGATCATTGCAGACCTAACAACCTTTTAACATAGTGTTCAATTCTAGTTGAACCAGATTTTATTTATTTAGAATCAGGGTAATTTCATGAGTAGAGCCCAGATTTTTATGTAGTATTAACCTACAAAATATGTACATAAATATTCAGCAAAATTATTTAAAATACATTAGAAGCCCAATATAGTGCAGTCCAATATACTGTGGATTTGGATATAATGTGGTGAAGAGTATATCTCTAAAAAAATCATTATTACTGAAGCAGTGAAATTCTTACATGTAGAGATTCAGTAAATGGAGCAATTCCATTTTACCACTCACCAGGCTCGCTACACTGTCCACCAGGAAACACTCACCCAAGGAGAGCAGCAGCCAATCAGCTAATATTCATTCCTCCTCACCTTCTTATCCACAGACGTAAAATCTGTGCATAATACATTCTCATAGCGTGGAGTCTCTGAGTTCAGTGCATGTGTCATGATGTCTCAGAAAAGGAAAGCGTATGCTATGATTGATAAAGTCTAGCCCCATCATTTGTCACTCTACAGGTCACCTTCCAAAAAACCGCTGTTAAACTATAAAGCAGGGAGGAAGTATGTCTCCCAACAACTGCGCTATATCAGGCCTATACTGTATATTGTGATACATTTAAAAGTATTCTCCCCATGAAATACATTAAAATAATATCACAGTAAAAAACCCACAAAATATATAATTTTATGTAATATATATCTTCAGAAATATGTAGAATTCAGTAACATATGTAAAAACCCTTAGAATATGATCACAGACAACCTAATTCTTTAACATTTCACTTTTCATATTTCTAGCTGGCAATATTAAGATATTTAATTACATAAAAATCTGGATGCTACAGTCATGAGTGGCTGACGTTAAGTGCTGAAAAGATGGTGATTAAAGATGCATGACTCACTGGAGTTTGCGCGCGAGTATAGAGTCCTGCATCACCAGATTATTTAGACATTTGAAATTATTTCAGGAAAACTCTCCCATTGATTACATGATTTTAACTATACCCAGGAAGGAAGTAATACCTTTTTGAAGGTCTTTTTTTCCTCGCCAAAATCTTACTATAATGTAGAATTATGAATGTGGAAAAGGCCTTTCAGACCATCGTTAATACCATAAACATGGTATATTTTTAAAATAATATGGTGATTATTACCACAAGCTGAGGACCAGATATGGGAAACAACAAATGTTTGTTAAAAGGAGGTGTTCCAACGGCTCTCACTTGGGGATTGTCTGATAATTATATGGTGTCAAATTTGTTTATGCCATGGCAGGGAATTATGACCCACCATGATTCCTTTAAACACCTTATATTTTCCTTAGTAAATAATAAATTATGCAGCAACAATTGTACCAACATATACTGCAACCTGAAACACTTCCCTTTAGTGACATAGCAACCCTCATTTTGTTGTCTCATAGTAAATACCTGTACAAATGCAGTACCAAAATCTCAAATGCTGCCACAACCAAATATAAATGTTGGTCATGTCCAGCACAGAAGTAAAGGCTAGATATGAAATTCCTAGGAGTAATAAGTATCTTTAAAAACCAAACAAAGATTTTAAAATAAAGCTACTATATTTCTGTCATAATAAACGTGGACACTTATAAAAGACTCAAACACTAAAAAAAAATCTAAATTTAATTTTGACACTTTTGAAAATAAGAAATTTTCTCGTTAGTTATTCGCTAAATTTGCATTTTTATTTTGGCATTATTTATTTGTGCTGATAATAATTTAGCTATGAAATGTAAAAATGTAAATGTTAAAACACATACAAGCACCTAAGTAAACTGTGTATGATTAAATCAGACTGACTCTGAAAATTATTCACCAAAGAACTAACAAGTTTATGAATCCTATCCCTAGCTTTAAATGGCATCAATATCTCCCACCTAACAATATAGGTTTCTGTAGTTGGTATAAGAGGGCAATGTGTCGACAAACAAAAAAATTATAAAGTCTAAAACCTGAATATTTTTTACATATAAAAAACTACACATAAATTTAGGGCTCAAAAAGAGGACATATCCAAGAACAATAGTATGTATGGTAACCCTACTGAAAAATATGCAATTTTCTGATGCTATTGAAACCGCTGTGACATATTCTTCGAGATTAATAATTTCACATTTTTACTTTGGTGCAAGATACAAGACATCTTCTTTGTATCCGGATATAAACCAAAGTCTGCCTAACTTTGAACTAAAAGGAACTAATAAAACAAAGTATTAATTGCTCTCCTCCTCTATAATGACTATTGTTTTTGTTTCAGCAAATACCCGATGTTTCCCCAACGGGTCGGTACACCACATTGGTGCCTCTCATATTTATTCTTAGTGTATCAGCCATCAAAGAAATAGTGGAGGACTTTGTAAGTTTGTACTATATATAGTAAATATATCTAGTCTAAATCTATATAGTATTGTAACTTAAACACATTACATTGTAAGCATCAACTAATAGTTAGGCCTATATGTTTTGAATGTACTCTAGATAATGAACTGCCTCCAGACATCGCCTAGCCACCCCCATTGGCTAGAACTCAAATACAGGGTGTGACATATTTAGGCTTTCTGTGGTGCTAAAACAATCAACATTTGAGTGATTCAAAGCCCATTAAGCCTAAAAGTGTTGTACTAGTTGCTAAAAAACCGGTTTTATAAGTTGTTCAGGTATATGATTATGTAGTAATTAGGCTAATGGTATTAGGTATGAAGAAGTCTATAGTTATAGGAAGTGTACCCATATTTGTGTGGAGGGAGGGTGGAAAACTACTTGGAAAAAAAGCTCAGTACACCCGACCGAGATTAGAATCTTGATATTCCCGTCATTATCAGTTAAGTCTACTGCGAGAGTAGCGCCTTAGACCATACTGCCACCAAAGCGGGTATTTCTTTAAGTAAGTAAGTAAGTAAGTACTTGTAAAATCAAAGCTATAGTAATTAGTTGCCCTACAGTTTTTTTTAAAATGTAACTGTAGTTTGCTTCTTCACTTTCACTAAGCAGAGTTCCTTTAAAAGAAAATACTGTATATGTCATTACAATACAGCCGCACTTAAGTCCCAAAATTGCTATGTCACCATCAAATCTTTCCCCTGGGTTTGAGAAATAAAACAGATTATGGTTGAATGACACAATTGGAACTGTTTGTGTCCAAAACTGTAAAGGGAAATTATAACAAATAAACTAGAGACGATACTATAGAAAAGAAATCTATCTCTAAGAAAGGTTACTGGATTATTGGCTTAATGTAAACACAACTCTGGAAAGTAAAATAAGAGAAAATCACAAAGTAACAAAATAGTATAGAGAGAAATGACTGCTGAAGTACGGAGGAAGAAATAAACTTAGCTAGATTATATAAGCATTAATGCAACCAAACTAGTGGATCGGAACTAGCCAGGCTTATTTATGTTGGTAGGGTGAGGGGAGAAGAGAGTCTCTGGTGGCTAATGGTGAACTTCATCAAGGGAGAATAAATAATTTCTTAACATTGTTTTGCTCTTGAAGCAATTAAAAGTGATTTAAACAAAAACTATGTTGTAACTGTTAGGAAGTTTATAAGATTACAATAAGCTACAAATACATTGTTAGTACTTATGGGGGTGGGGTTAAACCCACCTTCACCCCTTTGGTATGGTGCTCAAGTGGAGCATGACAGGCTTACATCCAGGTGACCACCAATTCTCTCAATCTCTTAGTATCAACTTACATTTGCAACCACTGCAGAACTTTTTATTTTAAACAGCAAATGTCAAAACGAATAATTGCAGTGGATCCTCAACTAAAAGTTGATAAATCAAGTATTTGTTGTTGAATGAAATACTACCCTGAGTTTGTATGTGAACTTTTAGACACATTGTTAACAGCTCAAGACAATTTTGTGAAAATTATTATTAGCACCGCGTCTTACTACCCGTTCGGGTTATACGCACTTACGCTAATGTGTAATGGTAGGGTGATTGTGAGATGAAATGGAGGACCTACGGTTTAACGTGGAATCCGAACCACGGTGGAGGCCTGGCATTCCCCCACATTCACAAGATGTCTTATCAGAGGTGAAGGAAGGGTTTGGTAATTTTGTGAAAACATTCATCGATATAATAGTTCATTAGAATTTTTATAATTCATAGCTAATAACATACTATATTCAGATGTTTGCATACAAAGAAGTTTAAACCATGCTGCAGGTCCTTTGTACTCAGAATGGAACCAGGCACCCACACACACATTACATGATTATACTACTGAAGTTAACAAAAGCAGAGTGAACCATCCTGGTTATAATCACTAAACTGGGCTCTTATTAAAGTAATACCTGCTCTCCTGAACAGACACATCAACACACATGCTATTTTAAAAAATATTGGCATAAATTAGAGGACCACTATATTATTGGCATTATAATCTATTCATACAAATATCTTAATGATAACCATAGAGACCTTACCTCATAATCTACCACGGTTTACTCAAGTAGAAAACAAATCTGCTTAGGTAGGTTGATTGAAAAATCTGTTGACTGGCAACACTTATCTGACTCAATGGCATACACCCTCTTACCGGTCTTCTGGATGTGTTCTGGGGCAAAACTCTGTCACTATACGAGTGTATGAAGGTTTTTACAATTTCCAGATAACCTTTACAGTTTATAACAAAATTCATGGTTCTGGTAATCTCAGTCAACAACTAAATGTTGCTTACTTCTACTGTAAGAAGAAACCAGGTATCTGCACACGGGAGTAACCAAATCCAGTTATTTATTGACACCTACATAGGTCTTCATAACACTTTCAACAGTTGAGAACAAGGTGAAAATCTTAAATCAAATTATATAGTGATCTTGTTGGAAGCTCTTGAATTATGATGCAGCATTATCATGATACCATGACAATCATCAGTAAGTGTGGTAAACCTGATTTGTTCAGTACAATGGCATGTGCTACAGTATGTTGAGAGAACCAACATCATCTTTAAGGAAAGAGGTATTATTGCAAAACTTAAAGTGATCAGGGTCATTATGCATCTTAAAAACTAGGAAAAAGTCAGGGAAATTAAAAAAATCTCTGAAATTTACAATTAATTTTGAAATAATTTTCTTAACACAAAGTATAGGTGTGAACCAGGTGTAAGCTATTAGCTGTATTCACAATTAAAATGAATTTGCAAGGAGAACTTTTTTTTTGTGTCATTAATTTTATATAAAACAGTGAAAATAACAAAAAAATAAAGATTCATATCTTTGAATTGTCTAGAAGCTCAAAATACAAGAACTCGCAGAGCCTTACCGTTTGAAATATAAAATAAGATAATTTTAAAACTTAAAAAAAAATATTTATTAACCCTAATGATGTTTAATTTTTTAGTGCCAAAGTTGTACTATTACAATTTTTCATTGCCAAAGTTATACTATTTACATTAAAAATACATATTTTTGAATGCTTAAAAGCTTTAATTTTTGTGATGGAACTTTTAAAATTTAGACTCCCACAAGTTAATTTCTTGATTACTTTCTGTGAATTTTAAAACCTGTGATATTGGAGCCAATAAAAGAGTAATGATCTGTTTTGCAGGAACTCAAGAATGTGATTTTTTTACAGTCACAAAATACAAGTCAAATGGACTGACAAATTAGCCTAGACTTTATGTAAAATGTATCAGCAATTTTGTTTTCATCATGTTGATGTGCACATTAGTGTTTGTAACAAAATATATTGAACTTCTCTGAATCTAGTACTTTCTCTTAGGTCAATACTTTACTGGTACAGTTATTCTTACTTAACTCTTCTCATAATGCTATGTTAGGTTAGATGTATTTCTTAAGTAGCTGATTGCCGATATTACTACTATATTGTTCTAATCTTTGATCTGTTAAGAGGCGACATCGTGCAGATGATGAAATCAATCACAGTAAAGTAGAAGTTCTCCGCGATGGCCACTGGCTCTGGGTGCAGTGGATCAACGTTGTTGTTGGGGACATTGTCAAGGTTCACAATAACAACTTTTTCCCCGCCGATCTCATCATCCTCTCATCCAGGTGAGAACAAGACTCGTCAAGATTACTTTAAAAAAAGATGAACAATAAAAATATTAATTAGCAAATATTTCCTAAGCATTTATAAAGATACCCAAAGCTTGTTTGAATTTAAGCTGTTAAGAGCCCATATCACTCCATGAAAACACATAATGTATGTAATCCATACAGCTTGAATCAAACTTTGCATCATGTTTAATTTTTCGGTATTCACTTTGAAAAGGCAGTGAAACTGTTTTACCATGTCTTATTAAAACTAGTTTCCTGATTGATCAATCTTGAGATGGGTTCCAAGCACTCTTCCCGCTTTATTAACTTGTACCCAAATAACTTATATTCTCATATGTATGATATATCATAAGCCTATGTGAACCTTCAAAATTTTGAATCTATATTCAAATCTTGCTAAGATTTGGATTTAATTCGAGTTTTCGAATCTTATTATTAGAGAAATTTATGGTGGATTCCAAATTTTGAATCTAAGTAAATTTCATATTCAGATTCGATAGGTTTAGTTCGAAATTCAAATCTTTTCATATGTAAGAATAATTTCAACTTTCTATGGTCTTATACAGCAATCCACTATAAAAAAAATAGTAATTTATTTAGTTTATAACCATTCATTACTTGTTAAACTTAAGATTAAGTTTAAAATACTTTCAAAGACTCTTAAGGATATGTTATTTGATTTTAAACATTCTCAAAATATTGATTCTAAATTTTATTTTTGGTACTTTTGATACTATATTCGAAAAAAATTCTGAGCATGATATTTGATTCGCAATCGATTCGAGCTGGTTTGCCAGGATTCAGATTTGACCCGATATGGAAAATAATGGATTCACACAGGCTTATATATTATATAATGTCTAAATGGTAAAAACATATAATTATTTCAGTTTAAACAAATTTTATAAACTTGGTAGCAAACACAAATCCTTTCTACTGTTTGTAAATAAGTTTGAATTTAAAAGAGTGTGCAGTCAATACCTAAATGTCACCACTCTATTTTCAAAACTCAATACAGTGCACTTAATCATTTTGATAAATTAATTCTAATTCATCTCAACTCTCTAAAGTAAACACTTGAAATAAATAATTTTGGTTATGGAAAAAGATAAAGGAAAGCGAGTTAGAAAAAAGAAAAAAAAGAAAGAGACTCAGAATAGGCTTTCAAAAAGAAAAAAGAAACGCATTTTACACTGGTGCCACTGGATGAAGCGGTAACGTTGTCTCTTTAATAAATGCATCGTTGCTATCTTATTCACCATCAGTAGAGAGCGGATTTTGCCTATTTGCCTTTTTTTCCCTTTATTGTAAAACATAGGCAGTCTATTTTATGAATTATGAATAAGAAACTTTATTGTGTTTATTTAGGCCTTTTTTCTTTGATATATATATATATATATATATTTATTTTTGCTAAAAAAGAGTCTAGGTTATAGACATGAAAGTTTGGGTTTGAAATGGGATAGTGGAAGGGGGAGGGGAACATGTGACTTGGCCTGACCTTGACAGACTATGTTTATAACATCACGCCCAATAATAAGGGGTATTAGGATGGGAGAGGGTGGTGTGACGTGGTCCATTAGCCTTAGCCTGATTGACGTGAAGATTAGAATCATTTACCACCCGGTTTAACCATCATTATTTCAGTACGTGATTGTGTCTCTTAGAGTCAACTTCTGTCTTGGTGGGTTTGTTTACTAATTTTTTTTGTAATACTACTTTTGTTAACTGTGGTGGAAATGCCCAAGGAAAAAAAAGCAAAAGCTCTTATTTAAGCAATGGATAGGTGGTGATATTAATTTCACGACAGATGTAAAAATCATCTTCTACCAATCATGTACCAAAGAGGTAAGTTTAATATCCATATCATTAAATGTAATAATAGGATTCAAAATATGCTTGCAATATTTGAAAAATAACTATCATTCCATTTATTATTTGCTTTAAAATAAACATAATTGGCTATCCATAGGTTTTTTAAATACAAGTAAACTCTTTTTAAACTCTTTCATGGATTTAAGATTTATACTTTCTGATATATATTTTAACGGCTTTAGGGCTATTTCAGAATAGTTAGACGTAATAAATTACGGATGGTAAAATTACAAATTATGTAAATTTTTTCACGTATTTTAGGTAAAATGTGACAATAAATATCATTTAGACCAACACAAACAAACAGCGATGCACTGCAAAAGCTTAAAAGAAAAAACTGGCAGGCAAATGTTAATTTCGCAAGCTGTATTTCCTGGCAATTGTGAACAATTTTACTCTGAATTGTGCGCTGCGATGGTAGCCGCGAATATACCATGGACGAATTCAAACAATCGCATTTTAAAAGGTTTCCTCACAAAATATACCAACAAGCAGATCCCCGATGAATCCACATTGAGGAAGAATTACTTACATCCCCAATACTCATCCGTAAGTTTTTTGTTTGTTAATCTATTTATTTATTTGTTACATTTTAATTTCAAAGATATTTTAAATTAATTGGAGCTGTGCACCACTTTTGTTTACTTACATAATTATTTGTTTTGAATATTAAGTGAATTTTTACTCCTTTCCAGACCATTGAGAAGATAAAAGAAAATATTGGAGATTCCTACTTTTGGGCAAGGTTCGATGAGACAACTGATCGTTGCGGCAGATACATCACAAATATCGTGGTCGGTAAACTTGACTCCACAGGACCCAGTTCTTCGCACTTGATTGCCTCAAGAGTGCTTGAAGTCGCTAACAGCTTGACAATTGCCAGAGTTGTTCGCGATTCTCTGCGTAAGTTAGATTTATATAGGTTTTTACATTCAGAACTTTATTCTATGTAATTCTGTGAAACTAAATATTTATTTTATTGTTCTGTTACAGGAGTGCTTTGGCCATCAGAAAACAATGACGAGAAGTTTATGGTGCTGCTGACAGATAGCGCAGCATATATGCTAAAAGCTGGGGCAAGTTTGAAGGTGTTCTACCCAAAACTAATTCACATTGCCTGCCTAGCACACGCCGTTCACAGAGTCACAGAACACATTTGTGCACAGTTCCCGAATATAAATGCTGTAATTTCATCTGTCAAAAAAGTATTTCTGAAAGCTCCTTCGCACATAGCAACATTAAGGGAAAAATTGCTGAAAACACCTCTTCCACCACAACCAGTTCTAACACGTTGGGGTACCTGGTTACAAGCGGGAGTGTACTATGCTGACCACATGGACAAAATTCAAAAGGTACGTGTATATTTTTAAGAAAACAATTTTTCTATTTATTCAGAGGTAGATACATAAATAATTTTTCCTATAATTCTATTATAACTTGTTAATTTTGTTCAGAATTTAAATAATGAATTGATTCTCAATAATTTCAGGTAATTCAAACATTTGATGAAGAGGATGCTGTGTCAATAAGAGAGGCAAAGGTTGCTACATCTTCTAGCACTGTTGTGTCTGATTTGGCCTATGTAAAGAGATATTTCGGCAACCCTCCTGGAGTTATCGTGTCTCTGGAAGCCAGGGATCTGCCTTTAATAGAATCAGTGAAGATAATACATACAATACAAGAAGGCGTGAAGCAAACCCCTGGACCTGTTGCCTCATCAGTCGCAACAAAACTTGAACAAGTACTACAACGAAATCCCGGGTGGAGAACAATGGTAGCAGTATCAGACAACTT
Organism: Timema californicum; assembly: GCA_902141385.1. NCBI lineage: Eukaryota > Metazoa > Arthropoda > Insecta > Phasmatodea > Timematidae > Timema > Timema californicum. The sequence goes on from CABFOW010000404.1 coordinate 82,259, forward strand.
GGGAGGGCAAAGCACCCCATTGAAGGAGATAAGTTTAAACTCTTCAGAATTGTCAAATTTAAAATTTTGTCCCTTGACATCGTGTGAAGTTGAGAGAAGCTTTTCAAACTATATAAATATTCTATCAGACCACAGAACAAATTTCACTTGTGAAAATTTAGAAAAGTATAATATAGTGATTCAGAGCATTGTGAGTTGCTTGTAGATTACATGTTGTAAGTAGCTTGTAGTAAAATAAATTTTACATTGATTATTGTGTGCCTATTTTTTAAAGTGCCTATTTTGGTTCCTATATCCTATATTTTTAGTGCCTATTTTAAACATTTTTTGTGCCTATGAATCCGGTCCCTAACCATCAGCAGTGTAAAGAGTGAATTGTGTTCCAATTTTCATTGTAAAAGCCGTCATATGTTTGTTTTATTCCTTTTATATATTTCCCTCCCTCTTTTTTGTTCCATTTTTAATACTAAATATACAGAATTTTTTTCATACACTTTACACATTATAAATCTGTAAACTTTTTTGAACTTTATTCTTTATTTATATTCCCATTTACCCCCATTTAGCTTTGCACCTAATTTTCTATAGAACGTTATATTAATTTACCGGCATAAATAAATTGAAGTCCATCAAAATACAAACTATTACACTTTACTGAAACTATTCATTAATAAATGCTTTTCATTTTTGGGTTATTCTTCACCTCTCTTGTATAATCAAGTAATTTAAGGATATTATTCAAATAGATGCTTCTTTTTTTCACATTTACTCTTAATGTTTTAGGTTAAGTGTGTTCATTAAAATGTGTATAGAAAAATGTCAGTAGTTTTTTTTTCATTAGTTTTCTTTTTAAAATATCATTTGTTCAGGTGTTAGAGTTGGACTTGTACTCTGCTTAAATTGATTTTACCTCATCTGCTTTACAGAGTTAAAATACATTTAAAGAATGTCTCTACGCCTTTAGTCGACACCTTATTTAAAGTCGGAGACTTTTCAAAGTGGAAACTCAATTGTTGAATTGGGTCAGACAGTCATTATCTTAGGAACAAACACTTATTTCAAGGCCCTCCTAATCCATCATGGCTGAGTCCTCTGAACTTCGCCATGTGATTGAACGCAGCAGGAAATTTAGGGACCGACGACTCCGTGCCGGTCGTAGATCTCTTTCATCACCAGACAGCTGGGAAATCCCACCTCCCCTTGGCCAGACTTCCATGAGTGGGAGGAGTTGGCTCCTCCTTCCATGTGTGTTAAAGACACAACCTACGAATCGGTCTACTCGGAAAGATTTGCCCTAGGTTTCCCCTATTTCAAAATTTGATAATAGGAATCACCTTAAAGAGGGCTTTTACCTGTCGCCCCATTTGGGCCCTTAAAGAAGGTCATGCTGCCAGTCTTAGAATAACCCTAAAAGGGATTTCAAGCTAAATTGCCCAGCTGGGTTTGGTGAGTGGGATGGGGGGTGGGGTCCTCCTCTTTCCCCCCCGCCCCCCCTCATTCACTCTCACATAGACAACAGTGAAAGGACAATACATTTTGGCCCTCAGTGAATTGTGTGAACATAATGTAAAACACTTCACCTCAATCATCATACCCAAGTGTACTTAATAATAGCCAAGGAACACTTATTTTAGTTATTTGTTTCAGTTTCTACTCTAAGCCCAAAAGTCTGCATCATAATAGTCTTCTAAGCCCTTTCTTCAAAGAAAAATTGTAATATCTGGGCATTCCCTTGTTTATTATTTTCAGTGAGCCTCAAGCTATATGTTACATTGAGACTGCGAACCTTGATGGAGAAACAAACCTTAAGATTCGTCAAGCCCTGCCTGAGACGGCAAGGTTCCTGGAGATCAAAGACTTGAGCCTTTTTACCGGAACGGTGGAATGTGAACAGCCCAACAGGCACCTTTATGAGTTCACGGGCATCCTCAAGGAAACTAGCAAACAGTATGACTTATTTCTTTTCTTCCTCTATTTGCAGAGCTGAACTCGGATATTTAAATTGCTTGAAATCATTCAATATCCTGAGGCTCAATCATGCCTGACCTAATGCACTGTGGTTTTACATTCTCTCTCCAGGAGAATGCAAGGTTATTGCCTTAAAATTCATCATCCTCATAGTTTCCCTAAGTTTATTCAAAAGTGTGTTAATATTTTTTTTTGGCACCACGTAAACCTGTTGGGGTTATACACACATGCACTAATTACACTTATGAGTTAGGGATGAGGAATGTTGAAGTTAGAGGAAATTTACCAGCATTTACATGGAGGGAGAAAAACCACTCTCACTACACTTGACTGGGATTCGAACCACAATTTCCCTGGCAGTATAATCAGGGTGTCTACCATCCGGGAAAATCAGGGAAAACGGGAATAAGTCGGGAATTTGGTAAATCACAATAAAAATCCGGGAAAATGATATTTTACTCAAAATATGAAATACAATAATCAATAAATCAGTAAATTATGTCATTTTTTTGTTTGTAGCTGTGTAATATAGTTTTAATTCCTAGTAAACAATTTTAATACAAATTTAAAAAAAATCAAATTTTAAAACTTATTATTATACATAAAAAATATTAATAGACAAATTAGGGGAGAACAGGGGGTTTGAGGGGGGGGGGGGGTCGAGTTAGAAGGATGTGACATATATTTTTAGTCGGGAATTTTAGGAAATGATCAGGGGAAATCAGGGAAAATGTTGAGGATTTCATTGGTCAAATTGAGTTGACACCATGTATAATATACCATGAAAGTGAAACTTAGAGCATGCAGCCACCGAAGCAGGTCTGTACTTTGTTGATTATCAGACTATTTAAAGATAAATATTAGTTGGAACTCTATCTAAGATTGAATTGCCATATATGATTATTGATGTTTTTAATTATTTACTAACTAAACCTTACCTCATTAAATTGCATTGAACATGTAGGTTTTTTTTAAATGTAGAGTGATAAAAATATTATTCTAGTTTTCTAGTTTTAATTGATTAATGTTTGTTTTAGAATTAAAGTTTGTTAATTGAGAACACACTGTACAAATGGTTTACCAACAACAACAAAAAATCATTAAAAGCTCAATTGAATGTTGAAGATTATATTTAGGGAAAGTATTATATTGGTAAATACTTGTTAATACAAGATATATATATATATATCTGCTTTGGTGGCCACGTGGTCTAACTCGCAAATCTTGTGTTGGCCTAAACTGACTAAGATAAGAAGATCAGGGTTCGATCCTGGTTGGGTGCACTAAGGGTGGTTTCTCCTAAACGGTTTTTCAATCTCCTGCCACGCAAATGTGAGTGCATTTCCTCTAATTTAAGCCTTGACCATCTCTAACCCATTAGTGCAATTAGTAAATGGGTATATAACCTGGAACATGTAATAAAACTAGGTACTAAATTATATATATATATATATATATATATTAAGGGCATGATTTAAATCTATCTCCATTCATTTTACATTACTTTAGCTATAAAATGAAAATAATAAGAGTACAATTTTATAAATATTTATTAATATCTCTTAGTTACTTTGTGAAATTTTTACAAATAATTTGACAATAATACGAGGGGGTGTCAAAAAAGATTGTTTCTGGTTTTGTAAAATAGAAATAAATTACCTGATTTAAATTTGGCCACTTTCTCCTTCAAAGTAGTCCACATATGCAGTGATACACCGATCCCAGCGCTTTTTTCACTTTGGATAGCTCCTTGGAAGGCCTTGTCTTGAAGTGTGCACAACATCGTCTGTGATCCATGCTTGATTTCATTCACAGTGTCGAACTGGTGACCCTTGAGCTTTAACTTAATCTTTAGGAAGAGAAAGAAGTCACAGGGGCCAAATCCGGCGAGTACGGGGGGTGAGGAGCGGTGATCATGTTGTTGCGCCTGATAAACTCACCCGTTTTCATCGCTGTGTGTGAGGGTACATTGTCATGTAGTTGCACCAATTGCCCGCACACCACAGTTCTGGTCTTTTCCGCCGAATGTCTTCTTCTCGGAAACCTCAGAACATGACAGTAGAACTCAGCTTTGACAGTCCGATCCCTGTGGGACAAATTCATGGTGCACAATCCCACAAATGTCAAAGAAAATTATGATCATGCACTTGGTCGCGCTCCTGACCTGCCTGTAGATCCAACTCTCGTCCTCGGCGATGATCCTTGACATGAAGGTTAGGTCATCCAGGGCATGTTGATGGAGTTTCTGACAGACTTGGGCACGGTGCTTCTTTTGTTCTGGGGTCAGAAGCCTGGGTATGAACTTGGCAGCAATGGGGTGCATGTTAAAAACAGACGTGAGGATTGTCTGCACTGATCCATATGACACATTCTCAATGTTGGAAATGTCCTTAATGGTTAATTGGTTATTCAGAGATCCTTGCGCAAAAGTTGCCCGATTCTGGCCCCAATTTTCGAGTTTGTGCTTGGGGAAGGTCGCCCTGACCTCTATTTGTCTTTCAGTGATGTTCTGCCGCTTCTGAAGCATGACTGCCACTCAAAACACACTTAACAGTTCATAGTTTAACTGCCATAAGCCTGCTGTATCTGTTCCAGATTTTCCATTTAAGACACAGAATTTAATATTTGCTCTGTGCTTGTCATCAAATAAACGTGTGTAACACAGCCACTGGTCTATACAGAATGCTGCCACTTGTTGTACTGATAAATGAAGTTCACAGCTCGCCACATAAGTGCATGCATCCCCATGCTGCACTTTGTTTTCATTTTACAGAACCAGTTTTGAAACTTTTTGATACCCCCTCGTATAACATGTACATATGATTTTTTTTTTAGTGGATGAATTTTTTATGTAAGAGTGCTGTATGACTGGTTACAGGACACTATCTCTTGGTCCTGATCAAGTGCTACTGCGAGGAGCCATGCTGCGTAACACCAACTGGGTATTCGGAATAGTCATATACACTGGCCACGAGACCAAACTCATGAAGAACTCCACATCTGCGCCTCTCAAGCGCTCCACTGTAGACAAACTAACCAATACGCAGATCCTCATGCTCTTCTTTATTCTCATTGTGCTGTGCCTACTGTCAGCTATCTTCAATGAGCTCTGGATCAAGATGCACATCCCAGGCGATTGGTATATTGGAATAGATGGTGAGCTGATTCTTCGCCAAAAGTGCCTTTTCATAATTTACAATATACAGTTTTACTGACTCCTACCAGACAATATAATTACAAATTATCTTAGCCTCAACTAAATCACCCTAAATAATGGTATTGGTGGGTGCACAAACTAAACGTCAGTCTCGTCTAGTCTAGTTTGCCAGTAACAGAGAGATTGAGACTTGAATCATATCTTGTTGTATTGAGGGTGGTTCTTTCTTAATAGTTTCCCATTCTCCCTCCATGCATGTGACCTTAGAATGTTATACTATACACTTAAAACTCATTTTTCCGAGACAATGAAAGGGGAGGTGAACCATGGAGGGCTAAAAATTATAACTAACAATAAAGTATATAATTTACTTAATTGTAAATTGAGCAATTAAAAAAATGTAATTTTTTCTGTCTTTTAAAATGGATTTGTTTTTTCAATGGGGTTGTATGCAATATCAGTTTGTTTGCTACTAAAGAGAGACACTTCTGATCTAAATATGTTAATAGACATTCCACAATCATTATTGCTCTGTTTTGAATGACTTTACTGTCTTGAATAAGCACTGTCTCCCCTCTTCCTTGCAAATGATAGTTGCATTCTATTTGTATTATATCTTTATAAGGAAAACCTCTTTTCACTTTATGGGGTAATTGTATTATTGTATTTGGAAGAAGGTGTAGGAAAGGGGGATAGAAAAAAATAAGAGGGACGATATGGCTTTCACAATGAAAAGAAGAAAACAGTTCACACTTTACATTGCTGCCATCGGACAAAGAGCTAATGGTTGCCTCTTAAAGAAAATCGATCGTTACTGCCCATTCCCCTGACCTAGGTGTCATTCTCTCAGAACTTATCAGGGAGGAGTGTGAAATGTGCAATGCAACTTCCTCTTTTAGGTCCATTATTTTAAATAAATGGGGCTTTACTTTAATAATACAATACATAATCCATGTGTTTTGTGTTATACAGATTTAATTAGTGTCAACTTTGGCTACAACCTGCTAACCTTTATTATCCTGTACAACAACCTGATACCCATCTCACTCCAAGTCTCTTTGGAAGTGGTCCGGTTTGCCCAAGCTAACTTCATCAACATGGACACTGACATGTACCATGAGGAGAGTGACACGCCGGCTGTAGCAAGGACTTCCAATCTCAACGAGGAGCTAGGCCAAGTCAAGTACATCTTCTCTGACAAGACTGGAACGCTGACAAGAAATGTGATGGACTTTAAGAAATGTTCTATAGCGGAGAACATTTACACCCTCGCCGAGACTCCTCAGGAGACGCAGCTTGTCAAGGATTTACACAGTGGCCACCCTGCGTCGCACCATATTCGAGAGTTCCTGGTTCTCTTGTCAGTTTGTCATACTGTCATTCCAGAGAAGTCTCATATTAATGATGAGATTCAGTACCATGCCGCTTCTCCAGGTAAAAATATAACTATGAATTATTAAATAATAAGGACAAGCAAAGTTTACTTTTTTGATTAAAAACAAATTTGAATAGTGTGAAATATTTCTGAAGCCAAATCAAAGTTCACATAAAAAAAAGTTGTATGTTATTTTTTGCATATTTTATATTCCAGATAAAAAATATCTAATGCAAAGAGCTTTATTTCAAAAATGTTTATCAGACTCAATTTAAAGTTGATAAATTTTGTTATTATTACAACGTGCAATATATCTGTTACACATTTTTATCCTGTCAACATAAATATATATTTTAGCTATCTATATGGATTTAATAGTAAAAATGTGAAGTTTAAATGGCTTAGCTCTCCCCGATTAAATAATCTAATTGTTATATTATATTCTTTTGAAGAATTGACCTGATGTGTCCCAAAAATTACTATAATGTGTTTTGTGTATCAATTGTTGTGAACTTTTGGACCTATGTTTACCTAGAAAGTTTGTAGACCTTTCAGTGTTTAACTAACCTGATATAATCTATTAATTATAATTCATTTTAAAATATGCTGATTTCACAATCTGATCCTTTGATATCATATGAAAGCTAAATTAATATTGATGAACAAAGCTTGTGTACTTACCAAAAAACTTGGCAGGCTTACAAAATAACACTACATATAAGAACTATAATAATATTGATGGGCAAGGCTTGTGTACTTTCCAAAAAACTTGGCAGACTTACAGAATAACACAAATATAAAACATGACAGTACAAGTACGGTTTCCAAGGAACTTCAAACCACTTACAGCAGACTCTCGACTATCCAGGTTCTCATTAACCAGGGTGGTAATTTTTAATTATTTAATAAAATTTCCTTTAAAGTGCCACTCTACGTGCTACGATATAACTAACTATCTGTTGATGTACAAGCTAGTGGCATTAAATGCGTGGATGAAAAATTTAACATGAAATGTAAACATAATTTTTCATTTGATTACATAGCAAAAAACACTAAAATAACTGGTAAAATATTTAATTATGTCATCGAACAGAAGGGGTGACATCTGTTTTTATCCAAAAATAATGAATCATTGTTATTCAGGGTTACTTATTCAGTGTTTACTTTTGAAGCAAAGTGTATTGATAGGTTTATCAAGGGTTTTTTTCTTGGCTAATTTCCCCTACCACCCTATATAATCCAAATTGTGGTTTTCTACAAGAGTTAATTATGTAGACTCGTGATTTTATTTGTACAACAAAACCTTGATAATTTTTCTCTTATTTATTCACATCTCTGATCCATCTTGACCTTAATGGATTGAATAGCTAAGCTATTATATAAGTCAATGACAGTTATTTCTGCATCTGTATATCATATTCTTTGAATTGAAAAAGACACTTGGACACGAAAACTGAACCCAGGACTAATACGCCATTGCTCAAACCACTAAGCTATCCAAGAATTGTCCAGTGCCCAGAGTAATTCTCCACTCATATTTTAGGCAGTCATAGTCATAATCATCATCATTATCAATTGTTTCCAGTCTGTGGCTAAGTCAGCTTAGTAAAATGTCTTCATCTTCCTGTGTCCTCTTTTACATACAGCATAATTGTAAGTGACAAAGCTTATTAACAATAGGGGATATAAACAAATGGGTTACATGTCTGGTTGAACCACTTTAATGGCAATATAAACTTTGTTTGATTTCTACAGACGAACAAGCCCTTGTTAGAGGTGCATGTGGTTTTGGATATATTTTCGACACCCGGACCCCACAGCATGTAGAGATCAATGCATTGGGCACTCGTGAACGCTATGAGATACTGAATGTACTGGAGTTCACCAGTACAAGGAAGAGAATGTCGGTTATCGCTAGAGTTCCCGGAGGACAAATAAAGTTGTACTGTAAGGGAGCCGACACTGTCATTTATGAACGGTAAGATAACTTAATTGGAACTAAACTTAAAAAAAAATAATCAAGAATTGGGTAGAGTGATCTAAGCACAGAGAACAATCTAATATGTATATTTGAAGTTTACATTTTTTTAATATCCCTTGTATTAAACTTCTGGCACATCCATTTATAAATATTCTTGGCACATATTCTATTTTAATTTTTATACTGTATGGAAATTAATTTTATCCGAAGAACTTTTAAAAAATCACACTTATTGAAATTATGAATTTTATAGTTTCCAGTTTTGCTCAAATTATTCCCCAAGATTAAACAATAAACACTGTCTAAAAAAGTAAGAGTACTCAAATTTTCAAGCTCAAAAGCTTTATCATCTCAGCAAATTTTTTAAATGCTCTGTCTCATTATATTTGCTCTATTGTGTTTCTCTAATGGATGACTTATTGCTTACCCTTCCCTCTGCTTGTTTGAAACTTGTTTGGGAAATGTGAAATTAGTGGGAGGAAATAGGGGGAAGGAGTAACACTACAAAGAATGAAGTGTTCAGACATCAGCCCAAAACAATGTTAGGGTCAGGAACTGGGAAAACTGGTAATTGCATAAAGGATGATAGATACAGTGGAACCTTACTAATTCAAACTTCCTTAATTCAAAATCGTCTTTAATTCGAATTTTTCACCTGGTCACATGAATTTTATATTAAAATAGGGATGTGCGAAACTCAAATGTGTCTTGATAATTCGAGAGAGAAAATATCTCGATCTCATCTCGAAAGTTAACTAATGAATCTTGAAAATTCGAGAAATAAAATAAAGTCAAATAATGGCTCTAAGACATTAAAAAACCAAACCGAGAATTTATTATTTCCGATAATACCTCATTAACCCAAAAATAGGCCTCATTTCCTCCCAAAAACAACCTTTATTAAGAAATGTTTGGATATAAATAGTTTTTCAATATAAGCTTTTACACTAAAAAATTAAATTATAAATGGTGTTCACTGTAACTTCTTATCGCTATTTTATTAATTGCATTTAAATGTGTATGAGATTTATCTTAGGTGTTTGAATGAACTATGTATAAGACCATTTAAATCAAGCACCAGCTCAAATATTAAAAAGGAACTCTATAAACTACATATTTACTTTAATAAACATAATTTACATTTTTGTATTTTTAAAAGATGTTTTCTCATCTCGTTCTCATGTCTCGATACTTTTTATTTTATTCCAGTCTCGAGATTGTCTCAAATTGAAAAAATGGTTCTCGCACATCCCTATATTAAAACGATGTTAAAAAATCATGGATAATTTGAATTTTGTTCTGGTTAATTAAAACATTTTGTAAGTTGTAATGTACTGTTCATTATAGTTTTCCTACTTCTAGTTGCGGCGCCGTATTGTTCTATTTTTGGAAACAGGGGAGACGAGATTGGAATGCGGTCAATACCCTTATTCACGCCCCTCCCCCTGTGCCGCTCACCCATATGTCTTTGTTTACACATATAGTTCTGTACTCCATTAGTCAAGGTCAAACCTCTAGAGCAGGGCTAAGTGCGCTGTTCTTAGGGAATCTGTTGTAGTGATATTCTTGTGACGTGTGAGTTTATTTTGTTTTGTGGTTTAGTTTTAATTTAGTTTTAGTTTTGTGTGTGTCCCCAAGCCACAGTCCTATAAATCATTAACTTTGGCTGAAAAAGTAGCGGTGACCAAGGAAGTGGAAAGGGGACTTAAAAAGAAATCAGAAATTGCAAAGGCCTTCGGAATTCCCCCTCACACACTTTCAACATTTTTAAAAAACAAACAAAAAAATTTGAGCAATGAAAATGAGAATGTGCAAGATAGGAAAAGATTAAGAGGACCGGAAACTCCACATGTAGACAACTGTTTAGTAAAATGGTTCAATCAAGTGCAAAACAAGAAAGTCCCAGTGAGCGACCATTTCTTATAACAAAGGATGAACATTTCGGATCTGAATTAGGAAAAAGACTTCAAAGGGAGTGCAGGGTGGCTAGATGGAGTCAAACAATGAAGCAGAATTTCCTTCAAATCTGTATGTGGTAAAAGTGGCGCTGTTGATGTGCATTCAACCAATAATTGGAAGGAAGACTTGAAAGAAATGATCCAGGACATAAAATCAAAAAACTTTTTAACGTTGATGAGACAGGACTTTTTTCACAAGTGTACTCCTGACAGAACTCTTGCATTTAAAGGTGAACGGTGCAGTGGGGGAAAGCTTAGTAAAGATCAAACAACACTGTTAGTTGGAGCAAATATGGATGGTTCTGAAAAGCTGCCGTTGTTAATGATTGGAAAATTGGCTAACCCATATTGCTTCAAAAATGTAAAATCGAAGTCTGTGGAATACGAGTCAATTAGAAAATCATGGATGACAGGTGATCTGTTTGAAATATGACTTAAAAATCAACAAACAGTTTGGCAAACAAAATTAGACAATCCTTTTATTCATTGACAATTGCACTGCCCATAGAAGAGTTTCTCTTTTGGAAAATGTAAAGGTTATTTGTTCCCCGCCAATTATGACACCTATGGACCAACAAATAATTAAGAACTTAAAACATTTCTACAGATGATTGTTGGTTGAAAAATTCTTGCTGGAGATTTGTCTACTCAGAAAATTTCACTTGACATTCTTCAAGTCTCAAGAATGTGTAAGCAAGCTTGGGACCCAGGGGCGGCGGAATAGGGTGGGGAGACAGGGAGCATTGCCCCCCTTGGTAGAAGCAAAGGAGGGCAAAGCAAGGTTTTGCCCACTCCCACCCCTTCTGACATGTGCTATAAAGTATCCTAGTGCGGCTTATATAAATTATGGAAAATCGAAAAAAAATATATATATTTCAATTGTTTTTATACTAAAGCTAAGACAATTTGAATGAATTCATAGCTTAATTATTGTTGTTTAAATCATGTGCTGACTTCTAGTTGGCACGTGTGCCTGCAGAACGCTACAACAAAACTTTATCTTGCCAAAATTATAGTGAGGATTCAGCATGCACCAAGCAGTTGGTTACAGACCTCTCAAAGTGTGGTATTATTTTATTAGGTGTGATTGTGTATTGGTTAACTTGGTTTTTAACATAAAGTGAATTGTAAACTACGATGTATATGTGTAACAAGAGCTTCTGCATGAGATATTATAATTATTACCACACAGATATATTATGCTTGATTGAATTTACATTGACCCGTAAAGTCTATCAGATTTTATTTACGCGTATGTTAAATTGTGTATGTCCACCTATCCTATTCTGTCACTTGATAGACAGGTTGATGTTTTTGAGACTGATTCAATTTACCTGATGTCCGTTAGATACAGACCAACAAAAACATTTAACGGTCACAGTGGCTTGGTCGATCACTTCAAACAATGTGTTGTATATTCAACTACAGAACTTGCTTTGAGGCCTAGTTTTTTATTAATTGGCATGCTTATTAGCTCATGGGCTATTAACTGCTTAATCTAATGGGATAGGGATGAGGAAGGTAGTCAGGAGGAAATAAACCCGCATTTGTATGGAGGTGGTTGAGTGAATATGGAAAAATCGCAGTGATAAATAACTTGTGGAAAACCACTCTCAATTCACCCAGTGAGATTCAAACCTCGAACTCACCGTCAACGGTTAACAAAGGATTGTGAGCCAACGACTACTCTTATACCACCGCTGCGGGTGAGTAAATTTTTAGGCCAATATGCTAGAACGATTCTGATCATACTCTAATAAGGTTATGTGTTTAGGGCAAGTGGAGTGTTATTGGCAAAAATATTTCTTTTTATATTTCAATTTTTAATTGGAAATTCTTGTCCACCCCCTGCTCTAAAAACATTCCACTGCCACTGTTGGGACTAACTGAAAGTTGAGATCAATAAGAACGGTTTTAAAAAAGATGGCTTTATCAAGAAATAAAATGATGGTGAAACTGTTACTGAAGCTGCACCAACTTTTGTCAACTTGGAGGATGTTACTCCTGATCCTACTATCTCCTATGTGGACTTTGTCAGTGTGGATGAAGATGTGGCAGTGTGTGTGGTAAAGTTACTGATGCGGACATTGTCGCTGAAATTTTCAACGTTAACATTCAGGCTGAGGATGGAGTATCTGGGGTTGAAGAGGACAATTTTTCAGTAGTTCAGGAAAGGCCTATCCCGAGTGCTGTGGAAGCCATGGACCATATCCAAGAACTCAGGCTTTTTTTTTTCTTTTTCGAATGGTGCAACAATGTAAGTGATTCAATTTTTAAGTCGTTAAATCAATTAGAATCATACACTATGACTGAGAGACTTAAATCAGGAAAACAAATTAGAATCTTTGAATTTTTAAAGAAATTGTGAACAGATTATGTCCAAATATGTTAAATAAAGTTTTTGAGCTTGGTTGCAAACTTAACTGTTAACTGTGTTTATTTTCAATTCCTTTTAAGAAACTTATTTGATTCGAATATTTTCCTAGTCCCTTCAAGTTCGAACTATCCAGGTTCCACTGTTTAAAGAAGGTATAGAAAGGCAGCTTTCTGTAGGGCTGATAAAACATAAATATCTTAATGCAAGACTCTAAATAATATCCTTATGCTAAAGTGTGTCTGTACATTTGTCTACCTGTAAGGTTCTTGATTGGTTACACCATGGCTTGATCATGTAAGGTACACCATAGTGTAATTCGACGAGGTAAGATTGACATCTTTCAGGGTAAACTAAGTGTATACGTTAAAATAACGGCTTTACTTTCTTCTTTTTCTGAAAGGATGGAGATGTTTCTCTTTCGGATAATGTCACTGTCAGCACCAAGTAAATAGCTGCTCTGCAGATTAGAAGGAAATGTAGCGTTGTACTTAAATAATATCAAATTGGATCACAATTAATTTTTCATCTTCTGATGTCACAAGTTTACCTACTTAAAAATTAATCTTAGTTCTTACTATAGCTCAAATTATGATTTTATCCTAAAATTTTAATAGTATGTAATTTAATTGATTTGTTAGATTTTTATAAATAATTAATATTTATTTTTATAGTTAAATAGGTAATATGTTTAAGTATTATATATTTATTGAATTTGATTTAACTCAATACGCGGGTGCCTTAAAAAGCTTGCTCGAGCTTTACTCAAATTAAAACATCTTTAGCTCATAGACCTTTAATATAATATTATTTAAAAACCAGTAAAAACTAGCTACCTACTGGTGATTTGCCAAGTCCACTTTTTTGTTTTAAAGCAAATTCAAAACAAATATATCAAATATTTTCAAATCCAAATCAAAGTTTGAATATAACACCCCTAAAACATACATTTCCAACTAAGAAAAAATATTCTGAGCCTGGGAGAGGATGAGCATAAGCTATTTGTGTTTCTATATGGTATACCATTCCATCGAGTGTTGTAACATAGTTGTGGTTTCAGATTATCTCCTGATTGCCAAGAGTACAGAGACATTACACTAAGGCATTTAGAGGAATTTGCCACAGAGGGTCTGCGGACCTTGTGCTGTGCTGTCACGGATATATCCGAGGAGGCTTATGAGGTAAACCTCCCAAGCTTGGGAAAAAATTTAATTTAAATGGGTTGAAAAATTACTTTTGCACATGAAAGTTTAACCCAGAACTTTCGTCTTGGCACATCAATGTTCTCTCTCAGAGCTATCCAGGATTTATTCCATGCTTTATTCCATTCTTCATTCATAGTTTCAGGCATGTGTATCATTAGCTACTTAAGTTTAACATTGAAACCATGGCCATCAGCGACTAAAGGTTGTCTTTACACTGCCAAAGTGTACAATACTAGATTGCATTTAGCGTACACTATAATATTGTACACTTCAGCAACATAAAGCTGACTCATTTGCCGGTGGCTATGATTTCAATGTTAAGCTCAAGTATAGGGCATCCACGATAGGAGAGGTGGTATCTGACAACTAGCTTACGATTTATTATTGCAAACATTGAATGAAAGTGAGTATTGTCAACCTATTCCATTATTATTGGCTTATTAACACTAGATTATCAATAAAAAGTGTCATCAAATGATTCTAACACTACTTCCCTAAGGATTAATGTATAATTGGTGTTTTCATACCTATTGAAAGAATGAAATATATTAATAAAACTATCATATTTTTTTGTTTTGCATTTGTGGCAACAATCTGACAGATTAGCTCAGATGGTAGCATGTCTGCCTACTTAGCTAAGGGATCCGAGATTTATTCCCAGCTTGGTCAGAAAATTTATCACAGAGGAAATGTGGTTTTACCCTTTCGCGTTGATAAATTAATGGCCGGGGACTGGATGTTGTGCCTATCCAAGTCTTGAGTCAGATTATAAGGCTATGACAAATCTAGCAGGCTGGTAGTGGGAAATATATGGCTTGAATATATAACTGACATTTTCAAAGACAAGCTTTCACTGTCAGGTTAAGAGAGTAGAGTGTATAAGGGAAGTTAGGTGCTGGTGACCCACCAGTTTTAAGCATGGTAGCAGACAGTGTGGTGACTCATACATGGGAGCTTGCATTTGAAACAGAGTGAGAGAGAAAGATATTACTAAAGTTTTGCTTTTAAGGCCAACCCTTTGTGAACAACAGACAAGAGAAAGAGAAAATGTGAAATAATGGGAGGTTTAGATTATAAGAGGTGACTGTACAAAAAAAAAATTCAACATAAGTTGACGAAAATCGTATTCCTCAAAAAAATGTTTCGCATTATTTACATATTATACAAATACATCTCTATGAGGATAACCTCTTTTCTTTTTATGATGTAATTGTATTCATTGTTTCTATCCACCTTTCATATATCTTTTTCCAAATAGAATACAATTATTTTTATAATATTAATTTACAACTACATTTATAGACTTGAAAATATATATTTGGTTATTTATCACCAGTTTAAGTACATCATTTAAAATTTAAATAATAATAATAATTAATATTATAATTGTATAGTAAGACAGGATAGAAACACTGTACAGTAATATAAAATAATTGATAGTGAAGGCAGCCAACCTGAAAGGATAGTTAGGACTTATCTATCCTTTCAGGTTGGCTTCCTTCACTATCGCTTACTTTACATTACTGGACAGTGTATCTACACTGTCTTACTATCCATTTCCAAGCCTTTAGACAATTATATTTATAATTGGTATTGTTGTAAGCTACTTTTCATGAAAAAGATGAAAACAAATAAACAGGATCTTAGCATTTTAAAAATATTGCGTTAGTTTTGAAATAATTATTATAAATCATTATTAATTTATTCTCTATATTGAACATTTTGAATTATCATCATCATCATCATCATCATCAACAACAACAACAAGAACCTGTGGTTGGGTAAGTTTATTAAAATACCTCCATTTTATACTTTTGTTTCACCATTCTTCATACTATAATCGGTTGCATTCTTCTCCTTTCATTTGAACACTTTTTGTTATCTGCTGCTATCATCTTTTTTTAGTCTCCCTTGCAATCTTTTTTCTACATACTTTATCTTCTATCATTATTTTTTGTATTCTCTCTTTTTCCATCTTCATCAGATGACCACGCTATTGTGATGACTATCACCACACAAATTGCAAATCAATGTAATTATGGCACTGTCCGAATGGAAGAAATTACATTTCAATTAATTTAAACTAGTTTAAAATTACACATGGATACGGGAATTGAACACAGGTTCTTTGCTTCCTCTACTATCGCATATACTCCCCTTACTCCCACTCTCACAAGGACAACTTCATTCCTATTCTGGTTTCTCCTCGTGAAATGCTCTTCACAAACTTTATTCCCATACCCTCCCCTTTGGATATATGACACGAGGTATAAAACACTTATCTACCTTATAATTCCACCTTACTTTTTTTTCAAATATATGCCACAGAAAATTTCATTTTTTTAATTGTGATTATTATTTTATATTTATAAATATTTTTACTATGAATTTTAATTTTAAAAAAATTTATATTCAAAAATGTGTTTATTTTGCATATTACCTTTTTAATATCATAAAGAAAATAAGTTAAATGATTGGAATCAGTGATCGGCATGATCGACGAGATGATCTTCATCAGCGTGATCGGCAAAAGGCTCTATCAAAAATATTAACTTAATTAACAATTACAATATAAATAATTATATTTTAAATCTTCTAGTCTTATTTTCATTTTAAAAACAGGGTTTTTGTTATTATTATTATTATTATTATTATTATTATTATTATTATTATTAAATTTACCTTGGCACTAATTAATATAAAATCATATTTAGGGGTTATTGTCCTACTATTCAAGAAAGGTAGTAAAAGGAAGTGCCCAAACTGTCGAGGAAACACACTTCAATGACACAGACTGAAAATTCTTAGGAAGCTGATTGGACCACAACTGGAAGAAGAACAACACTTTTTTCGAGGAAACCTATCCACGATTGATTTGAACTTTGCCACAAGAATGATGATGGAGAAAAGAAGGGAAGCAAGCAGAGGAAGATCTCATTCTCGTGTTCCTTGACATAGAAATGGCCTATGACAGTGTATTGTACCAGGAAATTTGGTTGTGCCTCTGGAAACGCTGTGCATCAGAACCACTTATCAAGAAAGTACATATGCTGTATAAACAGTGCCAGAGCTGCGGACACTCCAAGTGGTTTAATACCACCAGAGGAGTCCAGCAAGGAAGTGCATTGTCACTATTCATTGTTATCATGGACAAAATCATAAAAAGGACAACCTCTCAGGTGATCTGAAAGATTTTGCTTTCGCAGACACTGTAGTGATCTGGGGAAAGAAACAAGAATAGTTGGAGGAGAAACTAGAACATTGGAACAGAGAGTTTAAAAATTCTGATTATAAAATTAGCAGACGTAAGACTATAGTGATGAGGGTCAGTAGAAAAAAGAGGGAGGAAACTAACATCTTCTTGGATCGAGTAAAGCTGGAGGAGGTGGAACAGTTTCAATATCTGGGTAGTGTAATATCTCGGGACACAAGGGCTTGCCCAGAAGTTGCTAACTAAATCAAAAAAAGGGTATCATTTTTACCATCAAGTGTGAAATTGATGTGGCATGCGAAGGTACCACTGTGCTCCAAACAGACCCTCTACAACAACTATTTCATCCTAATGGCCACTTAAAGACTGGAAACATCCACGTTATCCAAAAGAGAAGAAAGCTATATACAAGCCATGGAAATGAAATTTCTCTGCACCATGATGGAAAAGACTTGGAGAGACAAATTAAGAAATGATGTCAAATGAACACAACTAAAATGAAGGAACCCTTATGGGAATAATCGCCATATCAAGGATGAAATGGTTCAGGCGTGTGAAGTGGATGGAGATTGGAAGAGTGGTGAGGAAGTGTATGGAGGATGTAGTTGGGAGAAGACCGAGAAGAAGATGGATTGGCACTGTAAGGTAAGACATCCAGAAGAGGGGTGACTGGAGAGCCATAAATGATTAAGAAATGTATCTAGATAGAAAGAAATGGAAGAGACTCACAAATTGTACCCAGTATCCGGTTTGCTTGAACAATATAATGATAATGATGTATATTTAACTAAAATTCATCTTTGCTCAATACTTGGGAACTTTTAAATAATTTCACTAGATCTCGACTTAAACGAAAAAACTTGTGCTTGCAGACTCCAACTAAAAGGATATAGAGTTATAATACAGCTCATCACCTACTTAAAACTAAGTTTCAAAAAGTACCCAATTTCTCTCATCTCAGACATAATTATTCTTTGAATTATTGTGTTATATTTGGAAGAAGGTACAGGAAAGATGGATAGAAACATATAAAAAAGGAATGAAAATGGGATGGCTTTTACAATGAAAAGAACAACATAGTTCATACTTTAAATTGGACAGAGAGATAATGGCTAGGGATGTAGTGTTGAAAAAAGTATCAATACTGTACTTATTCAAAGTATTGAAAGAAAAATATTGATACCATACTCGTATCGAAAGTAAAGTATCAATAATAGTAAGTATCAATATCGAAATTCTAATCTGTATTTTTTTTTATCAAGTAATAACTTAAATTTTAGCATATTAATAATAATAATAGTAATAATAATAATATTTTCATATTTATTTAAACACTGAAAATTACAATGAAATAACCATATTAACATTTATTTAGATCTATCGCGTCTATGGTATGTGTTTGAACTTGGAAGGTATGAGAGATAGTATTGTATAATGGGTATTATAAAGGTTTTACCATACCAGCTTTCAAAATGAATATGAAAATTTTAGCTGATGGAAAGTTATTTAATAGCTAAATGATTAGTAATATATTTTTTCAATCTATTTTGTACCCTTCTTTGACCATAGTAAACTTTTAATCCAAGTATGAGTGACGATATTAAAAAGGGTTGTTTCTTTTGATACTTATCCGATACCGAAGTGTGAGTACTGATATCAGTGAAAGTATCGAGAAAAAAAGTATTGAGTAAAAAAATACTAGTGTCGAAAGTAAAATATTGATATAAGTAAAGTATCGATACTTTTTTCTCATCCCTAATAATGGCTACCTCTTTAATAAAATTAATTGCTACTGTCCAATCCTATGACCTAGATTTCTTTCTTTCAAAACTCATCAGGAGGAAGTGTGAAATGAATAACACAACTTCCTAAAAGAGAAAACCAAAAAACCACAAACGAGAGGAAAATGAAAATCATGTTCATTCCCTTTTATGTCTTTCTATTCATCTTTCATGTGCCTTCTTCTAAATATAACACAATTCAGCAAAACGAAGTTTTCTTTAAAGAGCTTTGTCTACCTTTTACATGTTCCTCCCTAAGTGTCCTATCATTCTCTACCAATTTCATTTTTCACTCTTTTGTGTTTTTTGGTTTTATCTTTTAGGAAGTTGTGGTACACGTTTCACACTCCCTTCTTATGTGTTCAGATAAGATTAAATTTAGGCCAGGGGATTGGCTGCTACAAACAATTCTCTTAAAGAAAGAACCATTACCTCTTTGTCCAATGGCAGCAATGTTAGTTATGAAATATGTTCTCTTTCCATTGTCATAACAAAATCATGATCATTCATTTTTATTTGTTTTTATTCATCTTTCATGTATCTTCTTTGAATTAATGATATTTTTTTAATCATGTCAACATATTGTTTTTATAAATAGTTGAATTACTGGTGTATGGTATATTTTTATTTTACAGGAATGGAAAGAGACATTTTATAAAGCGAGTACGTCCTTACAGTATAGAGAGAGAAAGTTGGAGGATGCTGCAAATCTCATAGAAAATAATTTAACTTTACTAGGAGCCACAGCTATTGAAGATAAACTACAAGATCAGGTGAGATGATTCACTTAGAATACAATTTATAATAAGAACATTGCCAAGATAGAGTTTATTAATCCCCTCCATAATTATTAATGCTATGTTATAGAAGGGTCGAATCAATTTTTTCTCGAATCCAAACAATTTTACCCACAATTTTTGAATCCAAATTTTAGTAAACATCGTAGACATAACCTTCTCATTTTTTTAAACTCTCATTTGATCTACATGCATTCTTAATTTCTTGTAGAAAATATAATTAAATGAAAACAATGGGTTGTTATAAGGTGAATCCGCACTCAGTTACGTGATAAATTAATGGTCTTGAGTAAGGTTGTTAGGTTTGCGATCTTTAGTTCCTTGGATGCTGTCATGTTTGAGAATGGATATCATTGGGTGGAGGGGTACACAACCTCCAACAGGTTGCATGAAGTAGTTTTGAACCATATAAAATGATTTGTAAATTTTAATTTTGTATGTTTGCATCGTCATAAATATTGTGCTATTTTCAAATGTGAATAACTAATTTTATTATCAAACTAAAATTTTTATTGTATATTTGTAATATTTTTGTCATCCATGCTACCATGATGTTTACTAGTGGTTTACCCCCAAACATTTTTTGGACAAACCTAAAATTCCAATTTCAGACCATACATTTTGGGGTATGCGAGTAGTCATTTTTCACTTAGAGCCGGGTTTGAATGAAAACATTGAGAATGCTTTTCAAGTTTGAGTAATATAGAGCAATATTTGTATTAGAAATAGCTCAAGTTGTATTTTTGTATTAGATCTGTGCATAATCCTTAATTACTAACACACATTATTTAAAATGATTTTTTTTAATCACTCAAAATAAATATAATATAAATAAAACACTTGAATCTTTTTAAATTGAACAATGTGCAGAAGACTGGGAGACCGGGGCTCAAATTTCAGTTGGGTCTACTGAGACTGGCTTTTTCTAAATGATTTCCCTCTCTCCTTCCACTCAAATGCAGGTAGATTATCTCTATAATGGTGCCTTCCTCATTTATATCTCATTAAAGTATTATTATATATTAATATAACCTCAACAGATAGTAAGATGCGGTGATCGAAAAAATCAAACAAAATAGAATATTGAAGAACTCCATTTGATATAAAATAATATCTTAGAATCGAATCAAATTAACTAAACTCATAATTTTCAGAAAAAAAATTCTAAGTATTCAATTTTTTAGTTTTGTAAAAATCTTCGAATCTAGTTTGAGCAGCTACTGAAAACCTATTCAAACTCGAAGTTTCAAGTACTCGCACACCCCTAATAAAATACCACTAAGCCGAATGTAGATTCACATTATATAACAACTAGAGTTGGGTCAAAACCACTATTTAATGAATCCAAATCTTCATTTAACCTTTGAGTTTTGAATATCGAATTTGACTCTGAATCTTGAAAAAAATTATGAACTTCATAGTAAATATAAATATAATGAAATAATATAAAACAGGAATATTAACTGAATGTTAATAAACATCTTATCATCCATTTATCATAACATTCATTCATTCAGTTAAGTGTTAAAGCCAAAACCTTAACTTAGTCGATAGTGTGTCTGTTTACTGAGCCGAGGATCCAGGGTTCGATTCTCGGCATGGCCAAAAAATTTATCATTGGTCAAATGTATGTTTACCATTTCACATTGATAAATTAACAGTCTGGGAGTAGATGTTATGCCTATCCTAGTTTTAAGTTAAATTATAAGGCATATGAAGCTAAGACAGGCCTAGCAACCTGGTAGTGGAAAATATATGGCTTGAATAAAACACTGACCCAGGCCCCAGGCTGGAAACAGTAATGGATGTAAAGTTAAGTGTTAATCTAATGGTCTGGGATCTGGTTGTTGAGTTTTTCCTATAATAATGTTGGTTCTTAACCAACAACAAGCAGTATTAGAACTTAAAACAAATTTCAATTGAAAACCTTTAAACAAATATTTTAAGGTTTTGGGGGTCCCATCCCTAAATAACAACCCATGTTAATATTATAGTTACTATTTCTCTTTTTTATAGCAGCTTAAGAATGAATGTGTACAAAATCAGAGTTGAAGAAAAATAATACTAGAGCTCTGGAGTATCAAGATCAAGAGTTTTGTAGTATTGTAAATTTTCAAAGTAATCATTCTCTTCATTTAAATCTTTCTCTTAGGCCTACAGTTTGAACACACAGGCCCTTATGCAAGGACGATGCTGAACACAGTCGGAGCCTCATGCTAGTACGATCTATGACGCAATATCTTGAGTCTCGCCAAAGCCTGGTCCCAGGCTGGCTCAGGCCATACTCTGCCCGTACTCAGAGAATATTTCCACAACATGACGCTGCGCGCATAGACGATCGAGACAGCTGTTTTCACGGCAGGCCTCATGCTCTGCTAGTGCTCAGCCTGTACTCTGGCCGTGCTCAGCATTGTCCTTGCATACAGGCCATAGAGTCAAACAAATATGTTCCTAAGAAGACCTAAACAAGCCATGGTGACACTTCCTCAAGCCACGTTTAAACAAAACACATACTATATAGTCAAATTGAAATTTATCTACTATTGTTGATTGTCATCATTTTGTTTTTGCTAAGGTACCGGAAACAATAGCTGCACTCATCAAAGCAGAGATTCATGTGTGGGTGTTGACGGGTGACAAGCAGGAGACAGCCATCAACATTGGCTACTCTTGTAAACTTATTGTCCAGGGAATGCCTCTGCTTATCCTCAATGAAGACAGCCTTGATGTGAGTTAATTCAGTCACCTATACTTAGAGTTATACCAATACTAACGATCAATACTACTTCTGCTGATACTGCTTTTAAATAAATGTTAAATAACTTTATATCATCATTTTTGTTACATATGAAAGACGGTACAGAAAAGAGGGATAGGAAAAATAAAAGGAACAAACGTGATACAGTATTTTACAATGTAAATAGGAACACACTTAAAATTGCTGCTTCTTGAAGAAGATCAATTTTTTGTTGACCTAGGTTTAATCTGATCAAAATTCATCAGAAGAAACAAGTGTGAAACATTCTATGCAACTTTCTAAAAATAAATTAAAATAACACAAAAAGGAGAAAATTAATAAAAGAATATGGAACATATTATAAATGATAACATGTAAAAGGAACAATTCTTAAAAAAAAAAAAAAACTAACCCAATGGAAAAAAGTTTTCTTTAGAGAACACTTAACTCTAGGATTTGATAAAATATCAAATTCAACTTCTTTTTTTTCTCCCAAATTTAGATTTTGTATTTGTCATATCTTATACTGATTATTTATGGTTCACAGACCATTAATTTAACATCTAACTGAATCTATTAGTCTTATAATGAATGAGCATTTTAACCAAAATTAACATTTAATCACATTAATATTTTTATTATATCTTAATTTTCTCTTAAGATTTTTGTTTATTCGAATTAGAATTTGAGATTTGTTGTTAAATTTAAGATTCAGATTTGTTAAATAGTGGATTTAACCTAATTCTAAGATTCATACATAAAATATATATAGGTTTAATTAGCCATTAAATAAAAACATAATGTGGTTACATTTTGTTAATGTTTTCTAAACCTACTTACCTACCGCAAGGATGTGTAGTTCCTGACATGATTTATACAGTATGATTCATAATTAATTGTATACAATAAAGTGGTGCAGTTGAATCTACACTGAAAAAGGAACTAATAGTCTCATAACAAAATATTGATGGGACTGCTTCGTTATTGTGATATGGCAACATTTAGGGGTAGCATTGCACAAGTGTCATTCGGCATGTCGTAGATATGGAACGTCACACTCAGTTACTAACTGTGATTGAAAGTGGCTTGTAAGATGGGGGACCAATACACAAACAAGAAACTGACTGAAATGATTCTGACTTATGGTGGGCAACAACAGAATTCCACTGCCACTGCTCATATGAATGCTGCACCACCACACTATAGATCCACAACTCCTCGGCAGAGTATTGACAATGGATGAAGCAACATTCTGATTGTGGGTTCACTAGAAGGGAATTGTGTACTCCCAATAGCACAACAAGAGAGAATGTCTGTGGAATGCAATTTTGGCTGTTGGAAATACGATCCGGGATATGCCGCATGTCTTCCAACAAACATGACATTAATGGTGCAGGACGGCTGAACTGTATTGTGCTGGACACTTCGAGTGCATTTTTCTGCTACCCAGGTCAATAAAAAGCTCAACAACATAATGATAGTTTCTGTGTGCCCTGTCCCTGTCCCTGTCAGTCTCTCAATAAAGAAGCGGTTCCGGCAATATCATGTTATGAGACTTTTAGTTCCTTTCTCAGTATAGATTCCACTGCACCACTTATTGTATTCAATAACATATCATCTTGTATTGCAAAAAAATAAATAATAATAATATAGCTCAATAAACACTGAAAAAAGATTTGCGAAGAAAGGTCCACACACTTCTCAGGTCTCCTCCTTTCAATATCTATTGAACCCAAGTGAATGAAGCAGCTTTTTTATTTGTTAAGGGTGATGTTTAACTCTACGTCACTTTTAAAATACATTGTTATATTTCTTTAAAGAAAAACTCTTTTCATTTTGACATAGAGGCACAAGAACAAGATGAGAAAACTTACTTTGAAATTACAAAAATATAAATTATATTTATTAAAGTAAATAGGCCTATATAGTTTAAAGAGTTCATTTTGACATTTGATCTAGGGCTTGCTTTGGATTATCTTAGAGTTAATTCAAACACTTACAATAAAACTCATACACATTTTAAAGAAATTAATAAAATTGTGATAGTTGCAATATGTACCATTTATAATTTAATTTTATAAATTAACAGTTTAGTAATATCAAAATTTTATAATGAAAAACAATACTTATTGCCAAAACATTTCTTAATGTGGGTTGTTGGGGGGGGGCAGATTTTTTTGGGGGGTATAGTACAGTATTATTATAAGGAAAATTTCTTTTCACTTTATGAGGTAATTGTATAATATTTGGACAAAAGTACAGGAAAGGTGGATAGAAAACATATAAAAGGGAGCAAACACAATATGGTCTTTATATTGAAAATAACACAGTTCACACTTGACATTGCTGATACTAGACAAGGAGCTAATGGCTGACACTTGAAGAAAATTATTATACATTAGAAATTCTCTCTTTTGTTTGTAAATTTCTTGGAGCATTTAATTACTTTTAACTTCTTTTTTTTTTTAGGAAGTTCTCGAATATTTAGATTTGTTTAAACTTTTGAGGTAAAATTGAGTTTTTCTTGTCTAAGATCGAAATATTTTAGAGTCTTTAACATCCCTACAAAATGTTACTATTGTTTGATGTTTACCAAGTTTATTGCTTAATTAAATGTCTGGGGGTCTTGATTTTTTATTTTTAGAATAACATCTGATGGAGACTATTGTAGCCTTACACTGGCAGTCTGCTTATTACAAATCATCACACATTTTGTGATATTTTGAAGTTCATTGATTTTTCTGTATTTGATATAATATATGTGTTTACTCTCTTTTATAAACAGCTCTTAACATTGTTGCGTTTTTACTGATTTCTCCTAAAGAATACTCGTGAAACAATTGCACGTCACAGCTCAGATTTTGGCGACCAGCTTCGGAAACCAAATGAAGTGGCACTTGTAATTGATGGAAAAACATTGAAATATGCGTTAAGCTGTGATACGAGAAGAGAGTTTTTGGACTTGTGCATCAGCTGTAACGTTGTCATATGCTGCAGAGTGTCACCCATTCAAAAAGCTGAGGTAAGCCCAGAACAAAGGGTAACCTTTAGAGCAGATTATCATATGCAATCTAAAACAAACTTCCTTCCACCCACTTACTACACTACCTACTACTACTTACTAAACTACTACTATAATGAATAACTAAAAAGGAGGGCAAAATTTACATATTGTACTTGCTTTTGTGTAGCGGTTTTGAATTTGTCATGTCTTATACTGATTATTTGTGGTTCCCAGACCATCAATTTAACATTTAACTGAATATTATTTTTATAATGAATGGGCATTTTAACCAAAAATAACATTTAATTACATCCTATTTTTATTATATTTTAATTTCCTATTATCCTACTATCTGCCCTGCCTATTTACATTTAATCATACTATTTGGTAGGTAGAATTTAGAAGAAATGTACCCTTACATTGTGTGGAGAGAGAGGATAAAACCATTTATGAAAAATTACCCCAGCAGGAATTAAAATCCTGACCTCCCCTTCACCAACAAACTTAACCAAACGAGCTTGAAATTAAACATTAGTGCTCACTGTTGCTTGTTTTAATTACTATAAATTATAAATTGCATGTATAAAAATTATATGAATGCAACTGAAAGGTTACAAAAAAGAATCAACATACCACTAATGAGGAAAAGACTCTAATTTGTGGTAAATAAAATGATTGATTTCTGTTAGATATAAATTTATAGTTTAGTACTAAGTGTCTAAATGAAATGCCTATTTCGGCTAAAATTTTTAAAACAATTGACTCAACCTTGGTGATATATATATAGAGAGAGAGAGAGCTATGGATAGAAAATTTACAGATAAATTTCTCTTTCTTAAATTATCTCTTAAATAGGAAAACCTGTTTAACAATGAGGTGGCCCAGTAGCTAAATAATGATATAATAATGAAAATTTATAAAAAATAAAGAAAAAATAAACTAATAAGTGTAAATTGAATGAAGAAAGACCACCTAGGGAAAGAGGAAAAATGTGAAAAAAATCCAATGTACATAGGTGACATCTTCTTTCTTTCTTCTATTTTCTAGAGTAGAAATAGTCTAATACACATTTAAACATTAATTTGAACACAAATGGAGTAATATTTTCGGCATTGTTGGATCATAAGCAAGAAAGCTTTATCTACTATTTGTATTTTCTATTATATTATTATATTTATATTTCCTCTTATGTTCATTATTTTTTCCAAGAATCAGATTTGTATTTGAGATTTGTGATTCAAAGGTAAATTAGAGATTTGGATTCATAAAATTGTGAATTTGACCCAACTTTAATCTCATTTTATTTATAATTTCAAGAGCGTTGTGTGAAGTACACTTTTTCAGTTTGAAGCAAACTTTAAATCGAATATTTATATTCTTGAGGTTCGAATATTTTTTGTTTATATATTTTATGCTTAAAAATTTATATTTTGCTTATTTATTTATCTTTAATGCATGAAGGTGACCTGGTGGTCTAGGGGTAAGGTGTCAGACTTCTATGCTGGCGGCCGAGGTTCAATCCTCGGTCCCGGCACAGATTTATCTGATTACCAAACCCTTCCTTCACCTCTGACAAGACATCTTGTGAATGTGAGGAATGCCAGGCCTCCACCGTGGTTCGGATTCCACGTTAAACTGTAGGTCCTCCATTTCATCTCACAATCACCCTACCATTATACATTAGCGTAAGTGCGTATAACCCGAACGGGCAGTAAGACGCGGTGCTAATAATAATAATAATAATTTAATGCATGAAAATCACTTACTTCAGAATGGTATTAATTGAACATAAATTGAGTATCTTAGCTGTCACTTGTTTTATTGGCAAAGTTTCATAATTGTTGAAGACAGAATTATTTTTAAAGTGAAGTTGAAGTTGATTATATTTCAAAGTCAAGTCAACCTTTGGAAATTTTTACACCTCTACCCCAAACCACTCATCTTGGATGCAACTATGAACACAAACCTTTATTATCACAGACAACTTCATCAGAGAGAGGATAAAGATGGCGACTGACTGATTCTTGTTTCTTCATTGCTCTTATTTAAGACTAGCAATCCTGCATGGCGGTTCCCATGACTCACCAAAACTTTGTTAAAAATAGCTTAATTAAAAAGTTAATTAATAATTTAAAAATCCGGCTTATAGGTGCATTCGGACCCCTTTCTGTCCACCTATGTTAAAAATTTCAGATCGCTGCGTGTCGTAGATTTGGCTGGGCATAGCACACAAACAAACAAAAACAAACACTTCCTTTTATTATTATAAATGAACTAAATAGATAGCAGCATTTGAATCTGATAGCCTGATAAGAAAAAAATAAATAAAACTATTTAAACCTTATAATCTTTTGTATTATTGGTACTAAATTCGGTGGTGGCGGGTTAGATGATTAAGCGATTCTAAAAACCAAGTGTAGACTAGCTCATTCCTGTTTATATTCCTAGGTTGTAGAGCTTATAACAATGCATACTAAATGTGTTACATTGGCTATTGGAGATGGAGCCAATGATGTAGCAATGATCCAAAAAGCTCATGTTGGTGTGGGGATATCGGGTGTAGAAGGTCTGCAAGCTGCATGTGCATCTGATTACTCCATAGCCCAGGTACAGTCACTGCATAAACCATTTTTATTTTAAATGTTTATCTACATTAGTCTTTAAGCATGGTTCATGTCCATGAAACTGGTAAAGTGTAAGAGTTAAATTTTATTATATTTTTCTGTTTTTAATTACCATAAGATTATTTTTACATTACCGTCATCCTATGTTTCTGCCTCTGCGCGTCGTTTGGCACATCCTCTTCCATTCCTGTCGATCTTTCCAAACTTCTCCCTCTGCCACACATCTTCAGTCCGCTCATTTAGCTTCCATGTCCTTATGCGCTTGATCCATCCATCTTGTTAGTGGTCTCCTTCTCTTTGTTCTGTAAGGCTTTCTTAGGCATTCTGTCCTTCATTCTCATCACATGATCTAACCACAGTAACTGTTTGTCTTCTGTGTCTTTTTTAAAGATATAACTTTTAAACCATCTCTAATTATCTAATTCCTTATCCTGTCTATTCTTGTTACATTCTCACTGTCTCTCAGGAAACTCATTTCTGCTGCCTGCAATCTATTTAAATCTCTTTTTGTCCTTGTCCAGGTTTCAGAACCATATGCAAATATTGGATGATAATATACCTTATATAACAAAGTGTTGGCTTCTTTTCCTATTTTCTATCGCCAGATTATATCCTTAACCACACGGTGAGATTGTCCACTCTCCCATATCCTTTGTCTTATTTTCTCCTGGCTCTTAGCATTTGCAGTAATGTTACTTCTCAGATAGCAGAAATCTGCCACCTTTATTTCTACCTCAATTCTAATGTTGTTATAATTTTAATCCACATATAGTTAAATGATAACATAATGATATTTATATGACTTAGGATTTTGAATAAGAAATTTAATAATGAGTTTTATAGGGTGAAATTTAAATAAATGCATCATTATTTGCTTAGAGTAAGGATTTAAAAAATCTGAGGATTGTGCACAAAAATTAAGTACATTGCTGAATGGTGAATACTTAGTCATGTTTAGCATTGAGGAGGCCCAATGATTAAATGATTTTACAATCATGAAAATAGAGTGAAGAAAGACGACAAAGGGAAAGACAATATGTGGAAATAATACAATTCACTTATGTGACATGTTCTTCCTTTCTTGCTTTTCTAGTGTAAAAGTCACACACACACATTTAATACCTAGTGATATCAGTTGAATCTCAGTTTATCTCGAACTTCTGTTGTTGTTTACACCTTACATTCTTCCTCGCTTCCTTTTTTACTTTATGGTTAGTATATATTGACTTAGTTCTAATCCTGACTATACCACACAAAGGAGGATTAAACCTTACTGGTAATGTAATTCATCACTTTCATCATATTTGCTTCCTTGGATTAAATTTCCAGTATTGTGTTAGACGTGATGGGATGGTGATGGCAATGGTGGTGGTGGCATTTACAATCTTAGTGATTTATGGTTATAAATTAAAGTGTAGTACATGTAATAATTATAATAATAACAATACTTTCTCATTATTAATGTTCATTGCTCATTTAACTTATATTTATTTTTCCTCTAGTCATTCTTTCTCTCATATTTATACTTTCATCTGCCCCCTTTTTATTTTCATGCTATCCTACAGGTAGAGAAAATATTGTGATCATCAAATAAATTGAACTTGAGATTTTGTTGAATCTCGACGTTTCATGACCCCTTAAATTCGAAAAAGTGGTTTTTGAATTTCCGTCGGTCTTTCTGTACCTCCAACTAGAGCCTAAACTACAGTAGCCTTATGGCTTGTTTGGTGCTGATTGACAGCTCACAGCTGACTTATGACAGTCAACATTTAGGTAGATACCTAAATTTCGACTGTCAGAAGTGGCATCTGCTAAACACATGTTTTTGCAGATTACATGGTTCGGCGTGGGAATACATAATTTGGTCTGGTAACTTTTCAAAGCTGTCAGTCAGCACCAAAGAAGCCATGGGGCTACTGTATATTACCGATAAGGCTAAAACTTCGTAGCTAGGGTTTTCATAGGGTTTCCCCGAGGGATTTTTGGAATTGGATATCCAAACCTAAAATTGAGGGTAGTTTACTGAAGGGCAAAAAGAGAAAAAGTCGATTTACTCAAAATCAGCTCTAACGATTTTGATTAAATTTCGTTTCTAAACATTTATAAATATTCTAAACAAAATTGTTACTTTCAATGTTTCGGCAAAATGACTTTAAGGGCTCCGGTCTGATGCATAAATTATCTTTTTTTTTATAATATCTCCTAAACTATTTGAGATATGAAATTACTTATCATTACAAATATGTAGGTCTATTTATAATACAAATATTTTATTTGAAGCATATTTTTTTAAACCAATAACTTTCAAGCCATATGTAAATATATATATTTGCATATGGCTTGTTTTATATATATAACTTTTGAAAACAAAAGGTAAAGTATTGCGACCATAAAAAAAATCTAAAATAAATGTTGATGGATGTCGACGTCTCATGACCCCTCGAACCCTAAATAGCAGTCTTTGCAATGCTGTCTGTCTGTGTGTCTGTTTAAACTTATAATTAAGAGTAGTTTAATAAAGAATGAAAAGAGAAAAAATCGATTTACTCAAAATTGGCTCAAACGATTTTGATTAAAATTCTTATCTAGGCATTTATTAAGATTATAAATAGACTAGCTATTTTCATTTTCCCATGAAAATTACTTTTAGGGTACTGTACCGAAGCAAAAATTTCCATATCTCTGCAACTATTGAGATACTAAATAACTTTTCATTGCAAAATTGTAGTACAATTTAAAATAAAACACTTTTATATGAAATATATTTATATAAAACCAATAATTTCTGAGGTTTTGGCAAATATATTGATAAAATTTTGTGAACTTTAGTTGTAAAGAGATACTACTTAAGCTTTAACTCAATAATTCTTCAATGTCATAGAGTAATTAAATATAAGTCTCTCAAAAAGTTTATATTGTTTTTCCTTAAACCTCTTGGGAGAAATGCTTACACAACAATTATCTATCTCCTTCATTTTAGACTCAATAGTCAATATTTAAATTTTTTATTATTCAAAATTTATAAATGAGAAATTTAATAGCAAAATGTTAACCATAAGTTGAAATTTTAATACCAAATGTTGACCCGTGTGGACCCAATATTGATCTTTTTTATCGGTCCAAGCATACAATTGAGGACATTAATTCTTTAAAAATAAAATTATAAAATTTAAAACCGGGACTAAAAAAATGTACCTAAGTATAGTGAAATTTATGCTTGGGTTTGCTAGTGTGAGTTATTTCATTTCCCATATATTAGTAGTTTTGGCTAAATATCTCCATTTGTAATCAATATAACGAGAAAGTATGTGCGGAGTTCCGTAATAATTATTTAAAATTTTCTATGCAAAAATTTGTATTTGTTTATGTTTTATATTTTCCAAGCTGTTTTGTTTGAACCTGTATACAATGCTATTTAGCCTCAGGACTATTTAAAATGCTCATTTATCTCCGAAAAAAAAATTGAACTTGTTATTGCTTTACATAAAACTATAAATTCTGTTTTCTTGTGACACTTCAAAAAAATGGAAACAAGTGTGATATAAGTGCTCTGTCTGCTGTTTCAGTTCCGCTTCTTGTTGAAACTATTGTTTGTTCATGGCTCCTGGAACTACAACAGAATGTGTAAATTAATTCTGTACAGCTTCTACAAAAATATATGTCTCTACGTCATTGAACTGTGGTTTGCTATCTACTCTGGTTGGTCGGGACAGATCCTCTTTGAAAGATGGACCATTGGTTTATATAATGTGGTGAGTTATTAAATGTTTTGTAACATATTGATTATAATTTTTGGGGTGTACGAGTATTTGGAAATTTGAGTTTGATTCTAGTTTTAGTATCTGCTCAAACTTGATTTGAAGATTTTCACAAAACTTGAAAAAGTTGAGTATTCAAGCGTTTTCAATCTTTTCCTCAAAAATTCTTAGTTTTATTAATTGTATTTAATGTTAAGGTATAATTTCACAGCAAATAGAGTTCTTTAAAATCTACTTTTGTCTAACTAAGAAAAAATGATACAATAATTATATCAAATTTATTTAAAAACTTAATATTTTTATGATTATAAATTTTTTCACAAAAAAGATGTGTTTCTACTTATACTATTACAGATATTCAACTTGAAATATTTTCTATACAAATATTGCTTTATGCTACTCTAGCTAAAAAAAAACAATATTTTCATTCCAACTCAACTCAAATTCAGCTTGAAGTGAAAAATGCCTATTCTTACACCCCTAATAATTTTCAATGGTAACTATCAAAAGATTAAAAATAAAACTAGAGATGGGTCAAATCTACTTGTTCTCGGAACCTAATTTTTATTTTATCTGTAAATCCTAAGAATCTAAGTAAACATGGTATAATCCATATTGTGTTTGTTCTCTTTTATATGTTTTATATGGGTGACCTGGCGATCTAGGGGTAAGGTGTCTGACTTCTGTACTGGGGGTCCAGTATTCAATCCTCGGTCCCGGCACAGATTTATCTGATTGCCAAACTCTCCCTTCACCTCTGACAAGACGTGTATTAATCACAACTTGTGAATGTGTGGAATGCCAGGCCTCCACCTTGGTTCAGATCCCAAACTAAACTGTAGGTCCTCCATTTCATCTCACAATCACCCTCCATTACACATTAGAGTAAGTGTGTATAACTCGAATGGGTAGTAAGACGTGGTGCTAATAATAATAATAATAATAATAAATTATTTATATACACCTTTCCTGTGTAATATTAGCAATACTAGCTAATACTACATTAGTTCTACCCACCCCAAACAATCCAACACTCATATACATCATGCAATTCCATAGCTTTACAAAACTTACTATATGTACAATATGTGTTTTATTCATTCATTGTATCATCTGGCCTAGCACAAGTCCTTGGCTGGGGTTCTCGTTGTCTTTAAGTCAAATTTGATGGTTGATGCTGCATGCTCTACGTAGAGCTCGTTGAGTGTGGAAGACTTCTTGGTGTTGGTCCAGTAGCCCGAGGAGTTGTTCTTGATGTTCTATTGGGGTGTGTTGCCTGATTTGTCCTGAAGAACTGTAGGGGGATCTCCATTAAGTCTCGGAGTCCAGTACAGAGTATGGCGCTCATGGTTACCATATAGTACTCGGCTGTTCTCATAGTCCAGGATTATCTACTGTTCTGTGAACCATGGTTGTCCCAAAATCAATGGTTCTTGGAGTTCATCGAATAACAGGAACGTGATGTTGATTTCTAGTGTTTGCTTGGTTAGGGGCTGGGGTTGGATGGTGAGGTCACTCCCAACCTTGGCCGGGTGGATGGGTGTGGAGAAGGGAATTAACTTCTTCAGGTTTGTAGGGGTAAGGTGTTGGTATTGGATGAAATTAGCGGTAGCACCTGTATCTAATAGGGCTAGTATAGGACCATGAGGAGTTTCACACAGAACTCTGGGAAGTGGTCGGAATGTAAAAGGATTGACGCTGTTTATTACTTGTGGTAGCCCTGGTTCCGGTCTCCCAAAGGCGGGACCCTGTTGTACTCTTGCTTGTGCGTTTCTTAGTCCTTCTCTTGCTAGCATCGGTCATGGTGAAAATGGTACCGTGGGCAGTGGTAGCATCTTGGAGGTTGCAGTTCAGATGTGGTTGCTGGGTTCTTGATGGGGCGTATTATTGTTGTTGCAGGATTTTTGGCCGGATCTCGTTCCATGGATATGGCTCTATTGATCTATTCTTCCAACTCTTGCGGGTGCGGGGCTCGAAGAAAAGGTCTTAGTCCCAGTTGGACTAGTTCGATTAACATAGGTATTATCTCCATTAAGGGTGTATTAGGGGAAAAGCATTGATACAACTGTAGCTTGTGTCTTAGGAATATCTCAACGGGTTCGGTCTGAGTTTGTTCCTTCCCATATAGTTTTGCATGGAGAGAGGCTATGGTGGTTGTACTGGCAAAGTGGTGTGTTAGTTGTTGTTTGAATTCTTCCCAAGTCATAATATATTCCCTGTAAAGTTTCTACCACTGGGCGGCAGTGTCCTTGAGTTGCCGCTGGATGGTAGGTACTCATTCTAGCGGGTCTATTCGAGTGGTTTTTTTTTGCTGGAGCTCACTGCGTTGAGTGAAGGTAGTAGGGTCTTCATGCCCTCGACTGTGAAAGTCTGGTAGAGTTTGTAAGGGGTAGGGCCTTGGATATGGACATTGGTCGGTAGTGGTATTGTGGTGCGCTGATAGTGAAGGAGGTGGACATTGGAAGAAGAGGCCACTGAGGTTTCTAGGCTCATCTTTCCAACCCAAGCACTGGTAGTGGTAGTATTGTCAACACTCCTTGCAGGTAATCTCTTGGCCACCTTCTTCAGTACAAGTTAACCCTGGGCAATAACGTATTTCCACTGGTGACTAAACCCAGGTAGTTAACAGTAGGCTGGTTCATTGTTATGTGGCTCGTCTGCCCACCCAACGCATAGGTGATGATAGGGCTTTTGGCAGGATGTGCAGTTTATGTGCGGTCCTCCTCCTGTGGCACACGATGGGTTGGTACACTTTTGACTTCTGGTCATAACCATCTTGTCTTCTCTAGCAAGGTTGTCTTGTCTTTTTTGTTGAGGTTGTTTGGGCACCACCGGGTTTTGTTCACTCCCGGAAGTGTTGTGTGGTGTTCTGTGGTTGTGTTGTTGGTCCGTTGGATATCCGTCTTGTATCTTGAGTCGCCCCACATTTAGGTGCCAGAACTGTTATCCCTTTCTGCGGCTTCGGCGGTAACTGGTTGAAATCGCATTAGTCGCGGTGAAACATGAGGAAGTCCCGGCAACGTGAGTTGCGGGAGAACATGAGGGAGCCCCAAGATGGGGCAATAGGGTGCTGGTCCCGGCAGCGTGAGTTACGGTGGGAGTTAGGGTGATTGTCCCGGCAACGTGAGTCGTAGTATGAGGAAAAGGGATTGTCCCAGCAACGTGAGTTGCAGTGGGAGGAAAAAGAAATGTCTCGCTAACATGAGTCGCGGTGGGAGGAAAAGGGATTGTCCCGGCAATGTGAGTCAAGGTTAGAGGAAAAGGGGAAAGCAGAGGGAGTTAAAACAAAATTGCTCTTTATGAAATATGACAGTCTATTAGCTCTTTCAAACAGGTGGGACACCCGGTTTGGGTAGCCACTCTTCGACTGGCCTTTGACTGGCCTTTGACTGAGGAACCACCCTGTTAAATACCTTCCACTGCTGCCTGGCCTTGTCCAATGGGAGAAAAGGGAGCTTCCCACTGGGACAGGAAAACGTGAGGAATAGTGGCTGCCAAGTGAGCCAATAGAAAGAGGAGTTCTCATGGACGCTGAGTACAATGGGGAACTCATCACAGATGGCTTAGAGAACATGAAATGTGGAGCAGTCCAGGCAGTAGAAAGGGTGGGTGGTGCAGCCTGTGCAAGTGTGGAGAAAAGATACAAGGGCCGACTGAACAGTGAGACACAACATACTTAGGCACTATTGAGTTCACTATTTCCAATGTATGTTTAATTGTTAAGCATGTTGGTTTAGTCTTTATTAAACATATCAGTTAATATTTTCATTTTTGCTATCTTATTAAAATAAATTATAATCCTACAATGATGATTAAAGTTGATCAAAGGATAACTAGGTGTAATATTTTTATTACATATGTATTTTTAGAAACTTAACTCATTTGAACAACACTTTTAAAAATAACTAAAAGACACTCAAATTTTGATTGATTTGATTTTTAGACAATAATATTAGTCTTGATTGTTTAATTTGGCTGGATTTTGACCTGTATTTTGCGAGGGGTGGTCGGAGTTTATTCAAGTTGAAAGCATGATTGAAATAAATCTTAATTCACAGTTTAGGTGTAATGTAGGTCTATTTGAAAATCATTAAAATTTCTAACAATCTTCTAGGATTAGGATTCTAGATTCTAGATTTGAAAACAATATGTAGATTTGAATTTGAGAAATAGTGGATTCGACCCATCTCTAGTTTAAATATAAATTGTTATTGCCCTTGTGGCTACCAATAATTGCTTGAACTTTAAAATTTGATAGTGTTTCTATTATAGGTAATACTTTTAAGATGTATTGTGTTTGTATAA
Organism: Timema californicum; assembly: GCA_902141385.1. NCBI lineage: Eukaryota > Metazoa > Arthropoda > Insecta > Phasmatodea > Timematidae > Timema > Timema californicum. Next base: position 118,494 of record CABFOW010000404.1, read on the forward strand.
ATTATAAAAGTAATTAATTTTTGTTTGGTTTATAAGTTATAACTTTAACATTTTACCAATTCGTTTAGTGAGAAATTACCAGTATTATATAGTTGTATTGCTTGATTTTCTTTTGTAATGTTATATATTTACAAATCGAAATATTCTCAATTACTTCAAAGGTTGTGGAAGTAATAGTCTCACAGAAGTTTGTTTTATGTCGGAAACTCAAACCTTTGTTTATTCTACAATTATCAGAATTGATATTTAAAATTAAATTTAATCTTAAAATTTCATTTTGTTTGGTCTGAATTCACAGTGGTGATTCAGGTGCATTGTTAACCATTTAAAAAAGGCTCTTTATTATTATAATCAAGATTCAAAGGTTTAACCCTTTGGTGAGTATAGTTTTAATATAGTACAATATCCCTGTGGAGTGAGGTTTTTGGTGAAAATTAAATATATTTTTATTTTTGCATATTCATTTTAAAATTATGTATTGCCGTTTCCAAAGTAATTATAAAATTTAAAAAAATAATATATAGGAAAAAAATTTTCATTTCAAATACAATTCAGAGAGTTTAAAAATTTGTTTTTGTTTGAAATGTGGTGAAGCATGGATACATCACATTCCACACACATCCACATAGTGTCTTTCCACTTTGGCTGTGAAAATTGGTATTATTTTGCCACCAAAATGTGTCATGCATTGTTGGCTGAACATCTGCTCTCACCTGTATTTGTGTCATATTGTTATCGGCATCAACTTCATGTTCAAGTTCCCGCTCAGATGAACGAGATGAAACTCCATTATCACTGTCATTTATACTCATATCACTCGCAGATTCCCAATTTGAAATTATTTCATTCAACTCTTTTTCTGTGAGCATTCGTCTTTTGCGCGAAGATGCCATGATAAATACAACAATATAAAACTATAATAAGATTATACACATTCGAGTGTGGCAACTACCTTTATTTATAAATCTGCGAGTTTGCCAAGGTATAAACATGAATGTTCATGTGCGGCCACTAACTTTATAAACAATGACGCAGCAAAAAAACTGTCACAAATAAATCATGTGGAAACACAACTTCTAAAATAAACATCGATTTAGTCAACCAGGTGTTTATGATAACCGTTTTGTGTAAAGGACAGTAGAGTCATCTATTAGCAAATATATAAACTAGTAAATGTCTAAAAATAGTTTCTTTAACATAACATAGATAGCAGCAGAGCATTAACATGGTTGAACGTTTATTTACGGCCATACTAATTTAGACAAACATGAAAACGTATATTTACGTGCATACTCCTAGGAAGCCATAACAAAATGAACGTAAATATACGTTCATACTCACCAAAGGGTTAATGGTTTAAACTATTTGTTTAGTTGGATTTATAAGGTGATTCAGGTGCTTTGTTAACTGTTTCAGAGAGGTTCTTTAAGCTCTTTAATATTATATTAACGATTTTGTTTATTATTGGGTCTCTTCCAGACTAATTCATATAATTAGATAATTTACCTTGAGATTGTGAAATATATTCTCAAATGTACTGTGCTGATCTCTGCTTTATTTATATGTTTTTCAACACTCTTCAGTTTTCCTTGTGAGGCCATGTAATTTTTATTAACCTCTGTTGTTTTGCCTTGAATAAATAATTCAAATTTTTCTTAAACTTTCAATTGTTCCTATTTTTTGTTATATTAATTTTCTTATAGTTTCCATCCACCCTCTTTTAGGCTATTGTGGCCTCTAGCTATTAGAAGTGGAGGTGGAGAACAGTATACCTGTGTCTTCTGCCATTCATTGTCATCATCAACTGTTTCCAGCCTATGGCCAGGTCATTTGAGTAAAATGTCTCCATCTTCCTCTATCCTTCAATCATTATTCCTCATTTAATTGCCCTTTTTACTCTCCTCTCACTTACACATTTCATGTTGTCTGCTCATCCCATCTCTTTCTTATCCTCCCTTGCGGTATTCTTCCTTCATACTTCATTTCCAACATTTTATTTGGCATCCTCTGCTTTTCCATCCTCAATATGTGCCCCTACCATCTCAGTCTTACTTTTTCTACTATCTCATATACTCCTTATACTCCCACTCTACCTAGCTTCATTCCTAATCCTGTTTTTCCTTATAACAGCTAACATGCTGCTCACAAACTTAATTCCCATGGCCTCAACTTTTAGTCTCTCTTACATCCACTTTCCATGTTTCTGCTACAAATGTAACAATGGGTACAAATAATGCACTATACAACACTTCCTTAAACTTCAAGGGCACATGTTTTATCCATATAAGGTCTTTTACACACCTATAGAACAACTATTTGCTGTCCTCTTCTCATTAGATCCTCTCTACCTCCACTTTTCACCTCAATCACGCTTCCAAGATATTTTACATTCTGTACTTTAATCAGCTCCGCTCCATCTAAACTTATAGCTTTACTAGGCCTTATCTTCTTCCTTGTCATTACTATCACTTCACACTTTGCCATGCTAAATTTAATTCCACACTTTTTCGCTTCCTCATTCCATTCCTTTAACTTTTCCCGCACTTCCTCTTCATTCTTTTCTCCTTGGGTTTTCCTGCCATTTTATTAATGACCATTTCCATTACCATTACAAATAGTAATGGCTCTCACCAGATTCACTCAATTTTTTTTATTTGGAACCATTTTGTTCCCCCAACCCTTCATCTTCATCTTAACACAACTCATGTTATCCTCATATAAGCACATATCCCTCTTGCAAACTCTTCATTATAGGTTCTGAATGATACTTCAAAAATCAGTCTTCTTTTTAAAACAAAGGGGTCTTTGGCCTGTCGATTTTGATTTTGATTTTGATGAATCTTGTTGTAGCTATTCACGGCAGCCCCTCCGCTGGCTATGGGACTGTTTGACAAGGTGTGCTCTGCGGATACCATGCTCAAGTACCCTGCTCTGTACAAGCCTTCCCAAAATGCAGACCTCTTCAATGTGCGTGTGTTCTGGGTGTGGATCCTGAATGCTCTGGTGCATTCAGTAATTCTCTTTTGGCTGCCCCTCATGGCACTTCACAAAGACATCATTTGGGGCAGTGGTCGTGAAGGGGGGTACCTTCTCCTTGGCAACATTGTATACTCGGTGAGCTTGTTTCTATTACCCAAATAGACAAATTGTAGTTAAAAAGTTAATGCAATGGGATTTTCTACTAATATGCAATAATATGTTTATGAATTCAAATTCAATCTAGTACGAACAATGATCTCATAGAATAAACATAAGTTTTTATAATTTTTGTTTTGGCAAGAACCTTTAGTCGAATATCTAGCACTCTTAAAAATTGTTAAATGTGATAAATTTTCCTCGAGTAAGAAAAAATCAGTTAAAATTAAAATTATATTTTTTAAAAAGTCTTTAATTTCTAGAAGTATTTGAGGAAAGGGAAAAGAATATAATAAACAATAATAAAATATCAGAAAGTTAAAAACAATAACTGAGAGGTTTGGAATTCAATTCAAGTCCTTTGGTTGCCCTGCGTAATAGTTTTTAACGTTGTGATTTTTACTTTTGTTTTTTCATCTCTCTTTAGGTCTACTTTAATATTCACTTTCCTCATCTTGTCTCAATAAGTTATTGTAAGTTGTTGATTGACTTAATCGGCACTAAGGATATAATCCTTAAAACAATTTATATTATATTAATTAATATTATATTTGGAAGAAGGTACAGGAAAGGTGGATGGAAACATATAAAGGGGACGAACACAATATGTCTTTTACAATGAAAAGAAGAACACAGGTCATACTTTTCATTGATGCCAATGGACAAAGAGGTAATGGTTGCCTCTTAAAGAAAATTGATCGTCACCGCCCAATCCCCCGACCTAGGTTTCATTCTATCGAAACTCATCAGGTAGGAGCGTGAAACGCAAAATACAACTTCCAAAAAGAGGAAACCCAAAAAACACAAAAGGTAGAAAATGGAAAATAGTAAATAATGATACAACACATTTAATAGGTAAAACATAAAGGACAAACACAGGAAAAGGACATTAGATGTAAATATATAATAATTCTCAATAAGTATTTATTATATTAATCAATATGAATTTTTATTAAATAATCTAATAACCAAAAATTGTATTTTTGTTTATTTTCAAGCTGTAGCTATAAAAAAAATGTATATCTAATGCTCATTATTTAAATGATTCTTAAAATATAAAGACAAACTCAGGAAGCAAGGTATGGTTTTTAGATTTGATGTTTTTAGATATCAATTAGTAACAGTTATTATCTAGAGTAGGAAAGTTTGAAAGAGTTTTAAATAACTCTTTTGACTTGTCATTGTTGAAAATAAAATATTGGCTCTTCAAATCCCTTCAATCCTCAAGGATAATCAAAATATGAGGATAAAAAATTGTATCAACCTTTTGAAAGTTATTGTTTAGAGTTGGGTCAGATCCATTATTTTATGAATCCAAATCTTCATTTTGCCTACAAATTCTAAATAACATATTTTAATTCGAATTTTGGAAAAAATTATGAACAAAAGAGGAAATATAAATATAATGATAAAATAGAACTAGGCAAGCTATAGCATTTGACCTGATATCAATGTTTATGGCTAGAGCGTTATCACACTCCTGATATCACACCTGTTTAGAAGTGTTTATAACTGAGATGATACCAAACCTCGGTTTGGTAACACTTTCTTTGACAAAACTAACTAGCCTGGTTTCAACAAATGTGAACACAAAGAGCTTAGTTAGCCAATATTCTGCACTGTCATTAGAAACTAAATTGCAATGTTTTTGTTTCAGTATGTGGTTGCAACAGTGTGTTTGAAAGCTGGTCTCATCACTAACGCTTGGACGTGGCTCACACACCTAGCTATATGGGGCTCTATAGCCATGTGGTTTTTGTTCTTAGTTATGTATAGGTGAGTTCCTATTCTAAAAAAAAATATGCAAACTTAAATCTAATATATCTCCCCTGTATCCCTTAAGCTACTTGTTGTAAGAGGTGACTAAAAGGGGAACTCTAAGGCTAAGGTGGTTCCAGTGTGCCGAGGGTTTGCATTTGTCTGTGTGTGTGGCTGTTTGGGAACTGGTAGTGCACTCTTTTTGCATGTACTTCTTCCCAGGGTATCACCACTTTGTACCTTTTGAAGAAACTTTGTTAGCCTTTTATTTTAAAGCGCCAGCATTATATTGTCAAACCTTGATACCATTTCACTGCCTGGTTCCTCATAGGGTTGTAATAGTAAAAAGACAGAAATAGGAAAGGCCCTCTAGTCCTACTTTAAGGGAGACACAGGAAGGGGTGAAACCTCAGCCCTTTTTATTTCTTGTAAAATTGATAAAAACTAACTAGGAATGCAAAATCTGATGTCCAGAAATAATACAGTGTTTATGTTAGCAAAGTAAGGAAGAATATCTTAGACGTGAATGCCTGAATGAACAAAGCAACACTTTTGTAAACAAGAGAATATAAATGAAAACAGCACACAACACAACATGGTGATTTTAGGGTTAACGAACATCCAGCAAGCCAAAAAAAAAGAGCTAGGTTGTGTGTTCATTCGTATTGTCCGTTAATGTAGGTATGCGCATGTGCAGATAACACTAATTGTGAGCCGAGACTCGTAAACAAATGTTCTCAACGTAGACTATGGTGTTGTCCTTGCTCTGTCTAAAGAACTCCTAACACTTCCCCTCGAGTCAAGGATCACAAGAATAAAGAACATCCTCATGTCATGGCAGTCATCTCAGAAGATTTTGTGCACCAAGTATGGAACGATCTTGGCAAAGCTTTAGATTGTAAGACTTAGATATATGGCTCAAAAATATATAGAAATAATTGATTAATAAATTTGTTAAGTTAATTGATGTAATGAATTGAAATTGTAGATCAAAATGTATAATTAGGTTAACTTATGGTAATAACAGATGGTCAAATTATGAACATTAAACATATAATAAATTAATTCATCATCAATTTAGCAATATATAAGGTGATGATAAGTCTAAAATACATGAAAACACGTTAAAAAAGTGTTGTAATACTTACAAATAACAAAATATGTATTTTCTTGTAACACTGATTTCGCGGAAATGGTCCAAATTGTGGCACAGATGAGTCGTGACACCACTATCAAGACACCATACATGGTTTTGTGCTGATGTCTCGGCGGAATAAAAACACACATTTCCAGTTTCCGATGTTATATTGTTTTTGCCATTGTACCAACTTGATCGTGCACCTAAATTTTTGAATGTTGAAGGTAAACTATACATCAACATAATGGCCAACTGATCTGGATGTATGTTGATGTCCATGTCACTTAGCTTGCCGACGGTGTCGAAGAATTCATTGGGCATTTTCGTTGTTATCGCCTGGTTCCAGTTTTGCATTTGTGCTGATAACAAATTCCCACATATCGTTTTTTACTAGCACGGCCTCCATTTGCAGTTTCCATGTGTTGTAGTTTTGTTTGTTCAATCATTCAAATCTTTCGATGTTCGTGTTCATTGTGGCTAGTGGCGATTTCACGCACGCTATAATTTGCAAGTCACGGTTCAATTTTTAATTCATAACTTGTACTTATTTTGTTTGTGCACCTGGGCCCATAACCTCTTAGCAAAGTAAGGAAGAATATCATAGACGTGAATGTCCAAATGAACAAAGTAACACTTTTGTAAACAAGAGAATATAAATGAAAACAGCACATGACACTGCATGGCTATCTTCTAGGTAAAGAGCATCCAGCAAGACAAAAAACCAAAGAGGTAGGTCGTGTGCACAAATCTTAAGTAATTGAATTGCAAGTTGTGAAAGTAACTTAATTTATCAGATTAAAACAAAATTGTACATACAACTGTGAAATAAAACAATGTATTCTGGAAATAAGAGAAATTTAAAAAAAATGTCATTAATATCAAGGTGAGTGGGTAACCTCACGGGTCCTTCAATGTTAACATAGGAATGGCCACTTGTTTCTACCTCAACTTCATGAAAATTAAGGATATTTGTGAGGTGCTAACCCCTCCACATGTCGCCAAAGTGTATGGAATTTTATCTAAATGTAATGGTTAACTCAAAAATATACACAGTTACAATTATATTAATCTTTGTGACACCCTCCTCTTTAAAGAAGATCCTAGGAGGGTTCCACATATTCACAGTGTGGCCTTATATACCTCGACACTGTTTCTCATTACCAGGAATATGATCTTATAAAGCTGTGTTTTTACCTTGGAAAATATGCCTTTGCCGAGTGTAAACTGGAGGCTCGTGGTACTAGCTCTCAAAGTTTCCAAACCTGTACATTAACTGCATTGGTCACACTCACTACTTGGTCTTGTCTGATATGAAAGGCAGAGAAATGGATCCTGGAGATAAATAAGATAAAATAATATTTATCCATTTAAGTGCCTATTCTTCATATAAATAGTAAACTAATATAACTAAACTAAATTGAGGCCTTTGTGAGATGTGTTGTTAAGGTTTTAATATCAAGTTTGATTTGCCTTGTGAAATCAGTGTTTTTGTGGTGGGATTATGTACCACTTTTAAATCTCTGTGTTTTGCCTGTTGTAATTGTCACTGTTCTGTTCTCATCTGCTCAAATCCCTTGAGTGCACTGATGACACTGTCTAAATTTTACTCTCATAACCCTCTCATGCAGATGGTTCAGGAACAAATCTTTAAGCTAGATAATTTGAAATTTAGATCACCTTTTGCTGGAATTTGCATCATGTTGATTGTAAAGTTTTTAGATATAAAGGGCTGTGTTCAAAACGAAAGACTTTAAATTTGCCACAAACATTGGGTTTTGAGCCTTGTTCAAACAATCCATGTTATATAAAGGATGGTGTGCCATGATGGCTTTCTCCTACATGTATGTCTAGAATAGAGGTTGTTGTGATACTGCTCCATAATGTCCATACACTGCTTACACTAGGACTGTGGAGTCAATATGCCAAGCCTACGACTCTGACTCCACAGCTCTGACATACACATATATTTTTATTAAGAGGGGAACCACCTCCTGTTTATGTGAACTTTTCAATGCTCCCGTTAGTCTGTCCACAATTTGGCGAAGAATTGCTGGGCTGGTATGTACCTACCTTAGCTTTAATGATGATCTTCATCATGTGTTGTGCAATGGTTCATAAAAAGTCATTTGTTTACCCAGTTTTATAAGCAAGATTAACGTTTTGATGACAAATGGTTCATTTTAATGTAAATGCTGAGAATTAAATTTACTATTAAAATATTTATCCTCAGTATTAATCTCTTATTTTAAAGAGGGGTGGTGTTTTATTTCATTGTCATATTATAAACATTATTGTAGACAGTATTGTTTTCTACTAATTTGCATTGTCATTTTTTAAAACAAGTTTCAAATTAAGTTTACATATTTTTAAATAATAAGGTTTTCTCCACTGACCTCTTATCGCTGTTTATGGCCAAAGCGTTTTCATGGTCTGGGTATCGTGGCTGGCTACAAGTGTTTATGGGAGAGATGATCCAAACCTCAGTTTGGTAACACTTTTCTTGGCCAAAATAAATATCCTGCTTTCAGCCAATGAGCTGAGGATTGTGCGCCAATTTCAAAACGGCATGACTCTTTATCTAAACGAGTATAACTTCATAGTCAATTGATTAGAACCATTATTTAAATGAACATAGACAGCAATTACTAACTATAAATATATGACAGTATGTAGTATTTAATACCGCTTATACATATTCATTAAAACTAATATTGTGTATGTATAGTTATTTATTATTTGTGAAAGGGACTTAAAAAAATTGATCTAATTACAATCTTTTATTGTATACGTGGCAGCATAAAACCCTCCCAAGTCACACATGGCTGTGGTATAGTACTATTCGTCGCTCATATGTAACTGAAGATTTTCATGTGTCCATCACAGACTCAGCCTTAAACTTTTAGTAAAGAATGAACCTGAGCACAGGTTGAATCCTCAATAGCTCAGTAGTAGAGCATTGATGTGCCAATCCAAAGGTCTCAGGTTCGATTCCAGTGTCAAGGTGTCATTTTTTCAACTACTTTAAATTACTTTAAAAAAATTTAGGTAGGAATAAAATAAACAGATTGTGATCTTGATATTGACCTATTTACTTACTCCTACATACATACTTAATGTTTTCTAAAGGCTATTTTTTGATAACGTAAGTACAGTAGCTAGATATGTTGTGTACATATTAGGCCTAATCAAAATAAACATCAATCTCTCTAACAATAAAATTAAAAAAGGGTATTTTCCTTACATTTGCAATAGATGTAGGTTTACATAAATTAACCTACTGGCTGTTATATCAACTCTACGTCAACTGCCATTTTTGTATATGAAAAACAACTCAAAGCTGTTACAGTGCTCTACCTTGGACAGAACCACCTGGTTGAAAACACTCGATACCAAAATGTAACCAATTCAATCATGAAAACTCGCCAAGTGTGAAAATCAAGCTCATTTGTTGAATAACTCCCTTAAGATTCTTTGGACATAGTTGAATGAATTTAGTAACTTCTAGATAATAAGCAGCAACAAATGTAAGGCGACCTTTACAGATAAAAGTATGCTCTATACTCATCATAATATATGATTCATTCTCAGGACTAATAAGCATCTGTGTATCTCTGTAAAAGTCTGGTCTGGCATAAGACCCTAATTGTATTTTTCTTGTGTCCAGTAACTTCTGGCCTACAATCCCGTTGGGAGCAGTCATGACGGGAATGGACCGCATGGTCTACTCTTCACCCGTCTTTTGGCTGGGGCTCATCCTCATTCCCTTCACCACACTCATTGCAGACGTCTCTTACAAAGTGTATGTAAAGCTGTTGCTCTCATGACTTATTATTTATTGTCCGATTTTATTGATATTTGAAACAGAAGGAGATTTGCCTCATCACACTAATGTTGGACTAGCCTCCTTACAAATTTACAGGTTTATCGTCCACATTAATGATCACATAATTTGAGGTACCAGGTTCACAACTGACTGAATTTCCGATTTTCCACAAGAAATGTATTACTATTGTTTTCCCTTCCTTCCTACACACAAATGTAAAGACACATTCTCTAAACAATCTTAACTCATCCCTACACCTTAGTTTAATCTATTAATAACACTTGTATAAAAAATAATTAATACAAAAATATATCAATGCTATATGTTTAAAATGTAATGATTTAAAAAAGGACATCTATGTTGCTCGCGTTTCCAATTTCATTCTTTCCAAATCTATGCCTTTATTTAAAATTAGGGATGTTTTTCTGTATCAGAGAGTGATAAATGTTCACTACGACTGCTATCAGCAGTGTGGAATAAAATGTTTTCTTTGTTTTGGCTTGTTATATTGATGAAGGCTATTTGGAATATAGCACAAGGCTAGATCATGGTTAAAATTAGCATGGACAGCCAGCACTTTTTCTTTAGTGATGCTGAGACAAACAGGCTCGGGTTAAGGCGTGTGCCACACATAGGATCCCCCATCCGCCTGGCAAATAAATCACTTTGACCTTTCATATTTATTTTGTGATAGTATTATATTTCAATATTTCAATATATTATTATTATTTTTATTATTATTATTATCATCCCCGCATCTTACTACCCGTTGAGGTTATACACACTTACACTAATGTGTAATGGTAGGCTGATTGTGAGATGAAATGGAGGTCCTACAGTTTAACGTGGACTCCAAACCACGGTGGAGGCCTGGCATTCCCCACATTCACAAGTTGTGATTAATATACTTCTTGTCAGAGGTGAAGGAAGGGTTTGGTAATCAGATAAATCTGTGCTGGGACTAAGGATTGAACCCCGGAACACAGAAGTCAGACACCTAACCACTAGATCACCAGGTCACCTATTTCAATAGAAAATTTATCCTAAACTAATCTGGAAATTCCCTAATTGATGGGTGTTAGTAGCCTGGTATTATGTGTAGTTCGACAGTCCATCCTTGAAAATTAACGCAACCTTTGCTTTTGGCTAACCAGAAATATTACATATCTGCAAACAGTATTGTTGACTTTTAACAGAAAAATAAACACTTATTTTCTATTGTCAATTTCTGAGATAAAATAATACAATTTTTAAAATTGAAGAACTAACTATATGTGACATAAGAAAAATGCAAAAAAAAAGTTTGTAATAATAAAATACTTTTTCTATAATAATAGTATACTATTACATCTGCAGTTGGCAGACTACATAAAATGCAATTACACTGAACTATAAGGCATTCACGAGCTAAGTTTACCTGAATGACAGCTCGAAATGTTACTAAAAGTAATCCCTAATATATCACTACACCAACAGCTGACATCTATCTCTTTGGATAACTGCAATGAAAACAAATGGTAATATATTAATGTGATAGTTAACCACAGTAATTTAGGCCAATATTATTTATATATTTATTTGAGGTCGGACACAAAGTTTATCTATAGTTTTATTCCCCTTAAAAAAAATATTAACATCACTTTCACAAAAACTTCTAACGAACATAGCCTCAAAATGGCGACTGACGAGTTTTAAGCCATATGATTGGACATAACAGTAAACAAGTTTCTTACAATGATGCAGACACACAGTTGATGAAAATACTTTATTCAGTTAAATATTTCAAAATACGATAAAATAATCATAAAATCATGTCTTGTATGTTAAAAAATGACAACAATTTTCTCTTTTCCAAGTAAATACGATGCCTGTATTAAAAGGTATTGATGTATGCACTATAATACACAAAATCAGTAACGTTCCAAAACGAAAAATAAGTACTTTTAATTATGTTTAAAATATTGTTTAGAGTTGGACAAAAAGAAATTATTTAAAAAAATTAAATTGTATGAGAAAACTTAAGTTTATGTTATTTTAAATGTAATATATAACAGGTAATTAAAGATCTTTATATTTATAACAAAACTGTGATCTTTTACAAGTGTTGGCAACCCAAAATCTAAACATATGATTTTCGAACTGTCATCCAGGTAAAAACTTATCGTGAATGGAATATATATGATGTCCAGTACTATTAGATTATTAGCTATTAATTTTCAGTACTACAAAGTATACAAGTAATATTTTGGAAACGATTGTGAGTTGAAAAGATAGGAACTTGTCTTACATTTGTTGAGGTTCACTTTTTTTGATAATCCTTAAGGACATTTCATTTTAGATTAGAGTACTGGAAATAAACTATAGATTTGAGTGGGATTTTTTTTTTTTTAAAGTTCTTAACTAGATGTTTTTCAATTCTTTACATTTGACTTATCATGGGAACAAAGTCAAACTTCAAGGAAAACAAAGATTTAAGTCGATTTCGGAAGTCAACCTTTTAATCAAATCATGTTTTCTAAGATTTAGATTTAGATTAAGATTTAAATTCATAATTAAGGATTTTTAGGTAAAATAAAGATTAAAATTCAAGTTTAAAGTTTTGAGAAGAGAAAAAATTGATTCAGATATGGGATTCAATCCTGAGAAAAGTTGGATTCAGATTTGAGATTCATCTTGCTCAAAAGGTGGATCCCACCCATTTTTTTCACATTATCGTCAAACTTTCACTGTCAGCTTCATCTGGCAAAGTGTAAACATAGTGACTGACTGGCTAATTATGCAATACAACAAAGAAAAGTAGCAGCAAAAGGCAGCTGCCTCGTTTATCATCTGCCTGATGGTTGTTTTTGACAGGGATATCTTGAAAAATAATATATGCTTGAGATTTTCATCCTGGGAGAAATAATAGCACTATCAGTGTTGGTTTATAATTGGCTAAAAACCATAATTTTTGAGAACACAAAGCATTCTTTTGAACTGTGTGCATGTCTCCACTTTGCAGTATCCATGCAACAGCATTTAAAACTTTAACAGAGGAAGCTCGGGAGAGTGAAATCCGTAAAGCTGACCCTGGAAAGGTCATCATGAAGGAAACAAAACACTCGTGAGTACACAGATTAACTTTCTTTCTACTTCACTCTTCTTTCCATGATCTTATGTAATGGTTATATTACCAAGAGTTCATAGAAGTCATTCTTATCATTTTGTGTCCTTATTCGATCATTAGCTATAAAGTACTTTCCCACCAATGCTCACTTTAATTCAAACACTGTTGCAAATAAACTAACATATTAAGATGTTTCTCCCTACATACTTAATAATTATTTATTAATAAATGTTTAGTATGAAAAATGGTAACTTCTTTCATGCATAACAAAAGTACCTCAAGAAACCAAAAGATATTGTTCTAAGATGCGGCTTTACCTCCCTTTCCATTGTCGGCAAAGTTTCAATTTTGTTCTATTTACATTATAAAAGCCATACTGTACTTCCTTTTTATGTATTTCCCCCCCTCATTTATGTACTTTCTTCTAATTATAACAAAACTTACCTCATAAAGGGAAAAGAGGTTTTCCTTACAGACATAAAAATATGTTTATTTTAGTTATTCATCGCTACTAAATACGCCTTCCTTTTAAAATGTTTCTGCGTTTCCTAATTTTATCTGAAATTTTTCAATTAAGTTATACTCTCCTTAAGGTGAGGATGAAGAGAACATGAGAAAAGGTCAGTGTTTTTGCCATTATAGCCTCTTTTTTTTTTTTGTCAAAATAAATCAAATATTTCTTCAGTACTACAAACATAGAGTTTGATTTTCTTCAATGGTGATATCAACTTTTCCTGAATATCTTTCAAGTGTGTCCTGAAATTTAATGAAATTTTTTTCTCTTCATTTAAAAAGTTTCTCATCTAATGCTGCTATTCTTGTGAGTTATGACAGATATTCAACAATATCATCATAGGAATAAAATTAACTGTATGTTTCTACTGAAGCTATATTTTATTTATTTTGGCCAAAAAAATGTAATGCTATAATAACTGCAAACACATTAACATTTCCTCAAGTTTCCTACATTCCCACCTTAAATTCTTCAGTTTCACTATAACGATTTTTTTTTTAATTTTCTTCAATTCCTTACAATATTCAGCCACTATATGTTAAAAGTCATCATGAGTATCTATGCGAGATATACAATAAGGATGTTTGGTATCTTAAACCTCAACATTGAAAATAATTCTTATCCATCCAAACATTATTAAATAACTTGGTTACTAATTATTCATCATCATCACCATCATCATCATGTTCATAAAATTCACTTTTTGATGTTGAATTTTGGGTTACTAAGTTTTGCTTCTATCAGTTATAATATTTGTTGTTTACATGGTAATTTTAAGGATATAAACTACTTGACAATGGATAAAAAAAAATTAAAGGCATGCTTAGGTAAGAATGTATAGGATATTGTCATTCTTCTAGTGATTACACACTTCAATGCAATATTTTATTGGGTAATTTTTGTAGTTTTATATTGCTTAAATAATCTTTGTAGATTTTGTATAGTTTGTCTTGTTTATATCAGCATCCCACATCATAGACCATTAAGTTCAGTTTTGATTATTTATTTTTTTGTGTGTGCAATAGGGCCGTCTAGGTATTCTTAAGGTTGTGTTAGAAAACCACTCTGTTGCTACTTGTTCACCATTTTAGTGTTTATTTTTGAAAAGTTGTTGGCATAATATGCTTTTGTTTTGTTTGAATTTTGTTTGTATGTTCCAAGTGTGCATTACCAGCAAATGTATGAGTATTTTAATTCTCATTTTATATATGAATCAAATTAACAAAACCAACTGTATGTGTTCAAATCCAACATACTAATTTTAATGAATTATACCTTTAGAAGTTGAGTTGAATACACTTTTTATAAACCTGAATCTGAAACTTAGAAAATCGAACATTAGTAAGAGACTGATGGATTAATTTTATCATATAATTATGATTTCACCCACTCCTAACTCTCGGTTCTAATTTGGTTAGTATAAAGGCTTAAGCTGCTATAGAAAATATAAAGAGTAACTGAATGCTACATTTTTTGTATTTGAATCTACATTCATTTAATGGCCTGAGGTTTATAAACAATTAGGGATGTGCAAAGTTTGGAAAACTTTGACTTAGCTTGTAAATGAAGCTTCGCAAAAAAAAAAGGTTAAAACACACATTTATATATATTTATTTTTAATCTTCTGCTAATATGTTTATATCAAATTAGTATTAGTGTTAAAAAATCTAAAATAATTATTACATTTTGTTATAGTAAAGTAATTTATATTTTTAAGAGAGAAATATTGATTATGTTTGGAATAGATAATTTTGTAAATTATATTTAATACCTAAATTTACATAGTTCTGCACCATATAATATTTTTATTAGACATTAAACATTTTTTTATATGTTTTAACCTCGATTTGACTTTGACAATATATCAAATTATTCTATTGGGCTTTGCTTTGAATTGAATAAGTAGGCTTCACACACTGCTATCAACAACTCCTCTAGTTATGTTGGGATTAACTATTAATATAGAAGCACACTAGTTTTAAAAAAAAGAAGCTATTTCCCCGGCCCTTAACGTTTTTTTTTATTCTAAGATTATAATGCCATCCTCAGCAAAACTACAATATTTTTCTTAGTAGCAATGAATGTGGTAGCTTCCCTGCCTTTTTTTATCCCATTATTTAGCCTTAATTTCTTTTTGCAGATTTGGTCTTCATCATTTCCTATTTTGCTTGATGAAACTCCTCCGAATAATCAAAAGGTGTTGCAGGCTCCCTAGCAAAAAGACAATAGTGAGCACTGCTCGTAAAACTCTCAGGGTTAAAAAACTATGAAGTTTTGAATTTATCTTCATCTCTCACACTTTGGTTCTTTATTTTTTTGTGTGCTATTAAAACACTATCACGTGTGTTAATATATTTTTATTTAAAAATGAATGTCATCTAAAAATTAGAGCTAAAAAAATATTTAAGGCGATATTATAATCTTGATTTTAAGTGTCCTTGATTATTTTTAATTGTTAAAGATTTAAAATGTTCACTAACATTTAATAAAACACTATCTATATGATGCCTTATCAAAATTTATTTATTTAGACTATAATACAATAAGTTGTAAGATACAGTCTACAATAGGCATGTGTGAAAATGAATCCAAATTATTAAATAATTAGTGAGGAATCTTTATCTTACAATTCACTGAGCTGTATATGGAAAATTTAAACCGTTCTATATGATGCCATCAATTTTTGATATTGGGGACCCCTGTGCAATGTTTTATTCATCCTTTTGACACTAATAGCCACTGTTTCAATTTGTCACCAACCAATAATAATTATGATAAATAAGACAATTTAATTCATTGTTATATTTTATTTATTAACAGAGTTGAAGTTTGATTTACATTGTTAATATTAATATGAAAGTTTAAGGAGGAAGGAATACATTTTAATAAGCTATATATTTTACTTAATGAGAAATTTTTGATCAAAATGATATAAGATCAACACATCATATCATCATCATCATCAACAACTGTGGTCAAGTCACTCTTCGTCCTTTAGTTGTTTTTGCACACATTTGGGCACTTACAAGCTGCGTCAAAAACCAGAATTAAATTTTAGGTGAGTGGTGGAGTATGCCATAAAAGGCAGTTTGAGGACATTATTTTTCTTTGTTAGAGCTGGTGCTATGCACATTCAAGTCTGTATTCATTACAATAACAAGGGAAGCTAGGCGAGACTTTCTTTCTTTCCCTTACCGCTCATTTACTACCGAAAGTTTTTACCATATATACTGGCACGCTTAAATAAAATCTTTAATATTTTGGTATAATACTAAGTTAAAACTAAAATATTAAATATATTCACCATTATTTGTGTAGTGACCTATTATCAAACCAAAATATTAGTATTTTAGTTGCATTTAGAGAATGCAAATGTACTGTAATATACATTTTCAGCAAACTAATTGCATTACAGTACTGTTCAGCAGTGGCGAAGCATGATCTTTCTTTTTGGTGGGGCCGGGTTAAAGCTTATCGGTAATGATTTTTTCTCACCATGTGTTAACATATTGAATTAAATTCATTTAAGTTTTCCTAATTTAAAAAAATAACTAAACATATCTACAAACAGAAAAAATAAAAGAATACAGGTTTTGCATCAGTCTTTTAATGCCATTTAATGAGAACCACATTATTTTAATAATTTTATTAATCTGCCTATTTATGACACCTGTTAATTGTGTTGTTGGACTGAAATCTTGACCGTGATATCTACTGTTCTAACTTAATTTAAGCTTGCATATTGCATACATTTTCCAAATGAATTTTACAGTGCTCATTTTTTCCTTCTTTTACTCAAATGTTTAAGATTTTTATAGCCTACCATTCTCCACAACCCCTCATCACCAAATATTAAACAATAAAAACAAAATAAGGTTTGGTTTTCTTCACTCACAGTTAACCACAACTGATTTAGAAAAAGTTATTTTTTTCATGCCATCCACCTGCATAAATGTAAAGTAATTGGGCTGATATGCTCCTGTTTATTTTAAGTTTTTCTTGCAGTTTTAATAAAGAAAAGGAGTTTTTACTAAAGAATCGACTTTGTTAATTTTAATTAATCATTTTCACACATATTACTTCTTGGGTATTAACACTTACTAAAACAAAAACACATAAATGCAAAAACAAAGTACAGATAGACCATATTTAATGTATAGCAGTCCCACTAAGACTGGCCCCATTCGCTAGTGTAAAGCTTGCTCCAGAATGATGGGATGCATTGACCTTAGAGACATCTCACACTGAGTGTGGCTTTTCTGAGAGGGCCTGTCAGAGTTGGCCCACATAAGCTTCTATATTCAATCCCTATAGGGCTCTGGTACAATCCTCACGTGACGTTTGGAGTGAGGAATGAATAATCTTGATTGGAATAATGTATACCGAATCCAATAATTCACTGCATGTAAAAAATGGTTCTGCACTTCTTTTTTATGTTTTTCCCAAAATATTTTATAGAATAAAAAGAAATAATGACAAAAAAATTTACATTTTTTATGCTAAAAATGTCAGAAAACTGTTTGCCCCTGCTGTTTAGTTTTGTCAACAAGCAATTAGTGAATTACCAAAAAGGGAAGGGGCTGCAATACGAACTTTAATTACCTGTCCGATACATTACTAGATGCTGCAAGCAAAAGCTATTAAGTATGAATAATATTTTTGTATAGTTAACAAACTACTGACAACATTATTCAAACTCACGTTCCAAATTACCATGAAAAATTCCTTCAAATAGCTTTATTCACACTGATGTTCCAAACAGCTTCTAGAGATAGATATCACTTTGCTAGCAATCTCACTCGCCTCCCCACCCAAAACCCCTTTGCCCTAAGATTACATCAGGATACTAAATGACAGCACCTGTATTTAAATGGTTTAAGATCAGATTGGCAGATGCAAGATAAGATTCATATCTTGAGTGTACTGAAGGTAGTTAATAACATTCCCTCTATGGGATAGTGTGGGATAATTTTCTTTTCCTACCCTCCTTATCCCTAGCTAAGCAATATAGGTCAAAACATACTAACTAAAAAATATAATATGCTACTGCTAAATGTGTGCGCTATAAAAAAATGTGTTAATGAGCCACCTCTTTTATGTACATGAACACCTTGATTATTAATATAAAGAGATGTTGTTTGTAGTTTAAAAATAAAGGAATATTATTCCTAATAAAGAATAAAGTTCTAACTTTTCTAACCATATCATTCAACATCAAGCTTAAAATGTGTGAAATAATCCGCGAAAATAAATAATTTGAGGATATGGAATCTTTGCATACATTGATAAATATATTGAATAATAAAGAAGGTAAATTTTAATTTTATCCTTGGGATAGATATAAGCTTCATTTCTAATAAAACTGATCTTTCTTATACAAGAACTAAAAAGGCCAACATAACCAAGTTGGAAAAGAAGTAAAATATTCTAAAACATAGAATTTTCTTTGGTCACATTAAATTGCATCATCTTGACCACAACCGAGGTAATATGGTTTATCTGGTGATCTTCTTTTTTTTTTAATAGCTATTATGAAAGACTTTTACTATGCAACTAAAAATATAAGCACACATGGTAGAAAAATGTGTATTCAACCTTTAATGTTAAATTTAATTAAACTAAAAATGACAGCATGGAAACATAAATCGATTCTCGTGTCCAGGTTTTCATTTTTCAGTGAATTGAATTTGTAACACCTATCAGGGCTGATACTCTACACCAGTGGTTCTCAAACTTTTGTTCTTAAAGTACCCCTTGATAATAATTATATAGACTGAGTATGCCTTGTATATTTATTTATGTGTTTAGCTTCATACCTATTCGGACTTTGCGCTTCCTTAGATATTAGATACTAGGCATACATACTACTAATAAATAAAAACTTTACTCCAGTATTATTATGTTTATATGTGTATTTGTGGGTATAACATTAAAAAAACTACTTTCAGTGGTGTTTCGTTGGTTGTGCTACAGAGGTGGATAGTCATGATCATGCACAGCCCCTCTACATACTAACTATGACACTCACCCTACCAACACTAGCCAAAAATTTGGATTATTAGTTTTAGTTGACGTGAAAATCGATTCACTATATGACTGAATATGGTTACTAATTAATCTCATACACTCAGAATTAGTTTTGTGTATCGTACCTAACTTTAAGAACCTATCTTGTAGAAAACCATCATGCATCAGTTTGTGATAGACATTAATTTAATACTTGAAATTATATCCATCCCTGCACTTTCAAACTACCTGATTATTTTAATAACAGGGATTACTTGAAAGGGCATAGTATTGTAGAAGTAGGAGGTAGAGAAACGTTAGATTAAGGCCCATTATATGTTATGTTAAAATCCTAGAAACTTGACCATTCATAAAATATCTAAATAATGTGCAACTTCATTTATGAATATCTCCTTACCTTTTTTTCTTTTCTTTTTGTAATATGTTTGTGTATATTTTATGACATTTAGTGTAAAGTTTATTTCTGCCATAATACTTCTCTTTAATCAAAATTTAAAATGATAAAATTTTTACAACTGTGTGACAAACACACTATTACATAACTTCATTAAGTTCATATATTTTTATACAGTTTGAAAAGTAAATATTATAAGGATGTGTATGTGACTCTTTGAACTCTTGGCAATTAATTATTAATTACAATAATACGTATCAAACTAGAGAAGAATTGCTAAATTGATATTAATTGAATTCTTGCCTTCAGTTCAGTACTATTGACATTTGTGTTTTCTTAGTTATGAATACAGATATGTTAACATGATAATGATGCCAACTTTTTAGCCCATTTTTTATAAGTTGGGTCTTTCTTGCATCTTTATTTCAGTTATCATCACTTGTCTTATATTAGGGCATGAGGTTTTGTGGTATACTTTCATCATTGGTTCATTTTTTTGTCTCTATATTAAAACTAAACAAACTAATAGGTAAATAACTAGTTGGTTTCTACAGAGTTTTATTTATCTCTTAACTTTATGTTTTTTGATTTTGTAATTTATAGAATTAGTATAATTTCTTTGGGGCTATTTTGCCTAAAATGTTGATTGTTAATGCTTGTCCTGATGTTTTATAAAATGTTATGTGTAGTATGTGTGCTGTGTAGTGTATTCTGAAAATTATCTTACTCAACATTGGGATGGTTGAAGTTTTTATTCCTGTTACTCTGATGTGCCCTTCTTATGAACCTTAGCGGTCTAGTCATTGTTTGCCAAAATCACTACCGTATCCGCTAATAAGCTTTACTGTTCATAATAATCTAGATTTTAAAATAAAAGTATTGACATTTTTCATAAAATTTGAAAATTAAAATAATGTCGGGGTTTCCATGTTGATTTGGCCAAGAATCCCCAAAATGGGAACAGTTTTGTAAATCCAAGCAATTATGGTCACACTTACAGTAATACAATGAAACTTGATTTTATATATAAAGAAAGTTATTTTTAAACAAATAATTTAAATAACATAATTTTTTTAATAATATATTTTGCATTTCACCATTTGACTTATTCCAAATTATGGTAAATTTTCTTCTTTTTTCATAAAATCTTATAGCCATCAAGGTCCACATTTCATTTTTTTATATATACATAGACCACATGCTTGTAATGTGTAGTGACACATTATGCAAAAACTGTAATTTTACAAAAATAGAACAAATATTAGTAAAGTTACCGCTAAATGTTATCAGATACATCCACACTAAATAAAGCAAAGGTTAGATAAATTATCATCTTATTATTACTGCCCTCTGTATTGAGATTCATGGGGTTACTCCTATACACTAGTCAGAGATTCACATCCTGAACTCCCCATAACTAGAAAACCAGACCAGACAAAATTGATACATTAATCCATGTACCCACCAATGTAAATAACTACCAATAAATCAATAAGTAAAACCTCTTTTCACTTTATAAGGTAATTGTCTAATATTTGGAAGAAGGTATAGGAAAGGGACGAACACAATATGGCTTTTACAATGAAAAGAAGAAATGGTTTCCTCTAAAGAAAATCGATCATCATCGCCCAATCCCCCGACCTAGGGTGACCTAGGCAGTGCCAATCGATTTTCTTTAAGGGGCAACCATTACCTCTTTGTCCAATGGCAGCAATGTAAAGTGTGACCTGGGTTCTTCTTTCCATTTTAAATGCCATATTGTGTTCGTCACTTTTATATGTTTCTATCCACCTTCTTCAAAATATTTTAAAACTTTAAAATATTAATGATTTGTTCTAAAAAAAATTGGCTGAATTAAAAATAGTATGCTAACTCCAAGTTGATTACCTTGTGTTTGTTGACACTATACTCTTAAAGGGCTCTCCCACCCCAGGATCAAACTCAAAACATCTTGGTTCTCAATAAGAATAATAAGCAAAGGGCAGCAGGGGTAGTTGTTCTCTAGGTGTGTAAGAGACCTGCTCTGGAGAATAGAAGTGCAGTATAGGGTGCACTTTGTACACATACTTAGGGAGAGCAAGAAAGATATGGGAGGAGCAGGTAATAGCAAATGTGCAAGTGATAGGAGGAGAATGGAAACAATTAAAGGAGCAGAAATGGTAGAAGGAAAGAAGAAGAGGCGTTTTAATAAACTGACGTAGTCACAGGCTAGAAACAGTGGATTATGATGAAAAAGAATACCTCAATGTTAGTAAAATTGTAGAGCACAAATAAAAGAAAAAAACACTAACACATATTTACACACACTTTGATATTTCGATGCTATTATAGCATCTTCCTCATTTGTAATTTATAAAAAAATAGGACTTGGCCTTTCGATTTGATTATAAGCCACTAGTGGTACAATCACTAAGCTACAGATGATCTGATTTGAATTTTACTCATCAATTCTTAAAACCATATTTTATTAATGAGCTTCATACTGCAGGTACTGGTGACTCATTATTAAGCTCTTGCCATACATTTCTGATGCAAGGAGAGTGGTGGGGAGTGTCTGCTAGTGTATTCTAAGTAAACAATTACTGTTTTCGTAATAACTATGGTATGGGAAAGGTTTTTATGGGTGTTGTTGAGAGTAGAGAAGTCAGTGAGCAAGAAAGAAGTTTTATTGAAATGGGCGTGAGTAGGTAGGGATGCAAGGTCAACTAGCAAACAAATTCCTGAACCAAGAAAGGATATTCAAGATAAGTTAAAATTAAAGCACTATCAGAGTAATTATTTAAATTCCAAGAAATGTGATCATAAAAATTGTGTTTTCTGTTTTATTCCAATTATTTGTATATTTGCCAGTATATTATATGCACATATTTCAAAATAAAATCCCTATACAAAACTATCACAAACTTACCTAGGCGAAAAGTGGAGTCAATTTAGCTGAAACTATCTTTAAAATATGGTAAGACTAATGAAAAGTGAATTACCATAATATTACTCTAAAGTATTCATTTAAACTTACTACACTGAACAAAATAAAAATGGCCCACGTGAATTTTTTTTCTAGTATTGGTAGTACATAATTATTTTTGTTGTATTTCTAACTAAATAAACCAAGTGATAAGTGTGATTGTCATAGTCAGCATGATTGGCCCAGCTCTAATAAAAAATATAATTTTCAAACTCTTTAACTATTATAATAATACATTATGAAATGTATGATATATTTTAAAACAAAACAAAGCTATCCTATGTTATATAATGATCAGTTATTATATTACTAAAATTCTTGTGGTTTCCTCATTTTCAATCTTGAGATAAAATCAAGAATGTCTATCAATATTTCTAAATAATTTTATTAACTATTACACTCTGTATCAGTAGGCACAACGACTAAACATCAAGCTCGTTTAGTCTGATTTGCTGGTGATGGGGAGGTAAAAGTTGAAATCCAGTACACATTATAGAGGTTTTTCCTAATTAATTTCCCACTACCTCTTTATGTAAATGTGGAATCATTGGTGAAATTTAGTGTAAATAGCATGGATAGGTAGACAAGTAGTAAGATGTAGTGTAGATTAAAAAAACCTACCCATAAGTTAGCCAACATAATTAAAAAATTTCCTGTTGAACAAAGAATACATCTATTCTTAAATACTATCTAAGAAAGAAACAAGGTTGTTTTCTGGGTATTAGTAGCTTATCGATAAATATGACCAATCAATATATTGCAATTTAAATTATGGCAATGACAATGATGACTCTTTTTCTTTTTTTTTCTGTACAAATTTACTGGTGTAGTCAGCTTAGACACTAATAAGCAGGTCCTGGATTTTGATCACATGCCATCTTTTTTTTTTATTCATCACAAGGTACAATGCTCATAAGTAGGTACATAAACTCTGTTCATGATTCCCTGATATTAGAAATATACATTTCAATGCTGGAGAGGATTACGTTTGGATAGAATAGTTATTATTTCTGAAGCATAAATCAATGATATATTTAGCAGAATACAAGATTTAAGTTGTTAAAAGCGTCTTATTGCATATACCTTTTTTTGTTTTCCATTTGTAGAGTATGCTCTTGATTTAGTCATGTGCATTCATCACAAAGAAATATAAGTTTGGAAAGGATCTGGTAATGTCATTTATGGATCTAGAAAAAGTTGATGATAGTATAGATATAAAGAAAGTATGGAAATCAATGGAGGAGGTTGAAGTAGAAAGAGGAGTGGAAAGGAGAGTAAGGAATATGTATGATAATAATGTGAGTTGTGTAAATATAGAGAGAGGGTAAACAGAGTGGTTCCAATTAAAAAATGTATGTCAAACAGGGAAGTGCCCTCTCGCCATTTCTCTTTGTATTGGTGATGGAAATGATCATGAATAGAGTGGCAGGGAAACTGGGTGAGGAGAAAATGAAAGCAGTGATGTTTGCAGATGACTTGAGGGTATAGGGGGGAAAGAATAGGAAGTACAGGAACAGTTGCAGGAGTGGAGTGAGGAGGTGGAAAAGTTTGGAATTAAATTTAGTACGCCTAAAAGTGAAGTGATGGTAATAACAAGGCAGATAACAAAGCCAAGAAAGGTGGTAGAACTGGATGGAGTAGATTTGAAAGAAGCAAAGAACGTAAAGTATCTTGGCAGTTTGATTGAGGCAAAGGGAACAGCAGAGAAGATATAGAGAGGCGAGGGCAGCAGGGGGAGGTTTTCTATAGGTATGTAAGAGACATACTATGGAAAGGAAAAGTTCCCCTGAAGGGTAAGGAAGTGTTGTAAAAAGCATACTTCATACCCATTGTTAAGTATGCAGCGGAAACTTGAACTTTGGATAAAAGAGAAACAAGGAAAGTGGAAGCCATGGGAATGAAGTTTTTGAGGAGCATGCTAGCTGTCACAAAAAGAGATAGGATTATGAATGAAGGTCTAGAGTTGAGGTACAGGAGGGTATATGAGATAGTAGAGGATGCTAGGATGAGATGGTATGAACACGTAATGAGGATGGAAGGGGAGAGGATTCCAAGAAGATTAATCAATATGAAATAGCCTTCATGGGGAAGAGACTGTGATGTATACCAAGAAAGAGATGGGAGGAACAGATCAAGTTTGCAAGTAAGAGGAGGATATTGGAAGAGAGTGCATGAGGAAGAATGGTGGTAGGACAGGGGGAGATAGAGGCATTTTATTAAACGGACTTGGCTATAGGCTGGAAACAGTTTAGGATGCTAATTCATCACAAATTATTGTTGATATAGTTTTAAGTATTTTTTTGTAAATTTTATGTCATATTTTAGAATATTTAGGTAATTCAATAGGTCATGTTTAAAGAAAAAATAGGTAATCAAAGTTTGGGCCCTGATAAATAAGTGTTAATCTACCTACACTGGTACATTTTTGGAAGGTTAAATCTTTGTTATTAATTTGGCTATCTACTGTATTGAGCAATATGATACCTATGGACATAAAATTTTCTATATCTTTTTATAATGTATCTAAAACAAAAATTTTGCAAAAATACAAACACACAATGTACCCTTTGTTTACCCTATACGGTAGCAAGCTTAACTTACATTATTACACTATGGTTTAGCTCATAAGACTTACCCTTAGTATAAACCACCAAGGTAAGATTGTACCTTTCAGGGTGTGCACATAAAATAAATAAACTGAAATAATTATTTTAATTATTTTTCAATAAACATATTTACAATTTTAATATTCAATAAAAAAAAAAAGCTCAATCTTTTTCAATCACATTTTAGGCTTTATTAATAGCTAAAAAAACTTTTTCTAAACTAAGATGTCCACTCAACTGAGTTTGTTATATTTAGGTTAACCAAAACAAGCTTGTGGTTAACACAAATATTAATACCATAACATAAAAAACACTTGGAAGAATAATTTTGTTCGTTAATTAATAGTGTCCTTATCTTTTTCATTGGAACAGAAAGTAATACCAATTGTATAGTGAATTACAACAAAATTTAATTTTACCTTAATATTCTTCTGAATTAATATTTGGGGCATCTTTTTGAAAATACAAACAAATTGTTTTAGGTCAGAATTGATAATAAGTTAACTATATTATTATTAATGTAATTTTATAAGTATGTATAAATATCTATCATTGGTGTCAGGTGTATGATTTGATGTATAAATATGCAAAAGAAATCTAGTAACTTTTTCTAGCTGTCAGATATCTCGATTTATAAGAAAATTGAGGTATATATAAAATTTTAATAAACATAATCTCAGGTTTATTTGGCGTAGTTTATAATTTTAGCTGCCACACTGATAATAATTATTTTCTCTCTAATCTATTATGTTTGTTATTTAATTATGAAGCTGAACATAATTGATAGTCGGTAGTTCAACACATATTCAGATTTAACTGAAAATAGTAAAATACTACTTAATAATCTACTACAGAGGTTGAGTGATAATGCTGCTGAAATATAAAATGTTGATGCTATGTAGTGTTATTAACATAAAGGCATAGTTAATTTTAATGATAACCCACTTTGTTGGCTGCATGATCTAAATGGTCTAAGGCACTATTCTTGCAAAAGACTAGAGCCACAGATGCAGAGATCGAGGTTCAAATCTCAATCAGATGCACTTAGGGCTGAGTTTTTTTCTGAATTGTTTTCCACATTTCCTCCACCCGAATTTAAGTACATAGGGGTATAACCCAAATGGGTAGTAAGATGCAGTGCAAAAAAAAACTATAATAATAATTTAAATCTCATTTCAATTTCCTTTATTAAAGTGCTGACCAACAGTTGCAAGACCTATAAAAGGCCAACACTGAAAAATACAAAAAAGGACAAACATATATAATTACATAGGAAAGCAATAATTTATAAATAACCAAAAAAAAATTAATCAATCAGTGAAGACATGAAGTTATTCAAATAAAGCCAATGATAATTAAAGGAAAGTATTTTTTTTCAATATTCTAATGAAATCAAATACCAATAATTAAATTTCGAAACCTTAAGTTAGTTTTTTAATAATAATAATATTCTTTTATTTGTTATTTTAATTGAAATTAAACTTAGTTTAGGTAAGCTGAAAGCTTAAATTTCCATTTAATAAAATGAACACAAGCCCTAACCAAACATGTAATAAGTATTATTTGAATATTCACTCTCTTTTGTTATATTTATGTAAAAATTATTCCAGTTATATATTATATTTGCTTTCTTATAATTGGTAAAACCAAAAATCTTTTACATTAAGGGATTCTTAGTTCATGTACATTTTTATGCTTCCAATCACCCATTGTTTGAGAAGTGAGAAGCTATTTTGATTAAATGGTTCTCAAAATGTCTTAAAATATACATACAACTAAAATAATGTAATAAAGAAACTTATTAAAATAAATGTCAAAGTCATAAACTTTAATCAAATGTTAAACTTATATGATGAGCTATCATGAGAGTAGCCTCTATTAAAACAATAATAACTTTTTCTGGTAGAGCTAGGTGTTCACTGAAATGCTTGACTCTGACTCAGGAATCTAGGGTTCGACCCTTGACCAACTGCACTGAACAGCTAGTAACATTCTCTCTAGACTTAAGTTACATAGAGAGTTCAGGTACTAGAATACATCAATAAAAATAGTAACAAATGTGGATACAATTGTTAAAGCCTTAAAATGTTGCCAAACTAGCTTTAATTAAGCTGTGACATGTAATTTTAAATTTTTATGCCGTGATTTACATACTAATTTGGATACCTGCATTTAATTACACTAATGAAGCAGGTATGAGAAATGTAAAATTTGAGAGAGAATGTACCAACGTTTGGAGAGAGTGAGAATCTATTTGGATAAAAATGCCCTTGGTACATTCTGCCGGGATTCAAACCTTGGCCTTCCCGTCCACGACAAACTAGACTATACAAGCTTGGTGTTTATTCTGTGTACCCACCAATGAGGGCTAGGTAATTCTTAACTCTTTATAGGATACTTAAATGAAGTAGGGGTGAGTCAAAAATCACTCTTAAGTGCAATCCAAGAAAATACTAGTTTAAAACACGAATTATCCTCCTTGACCACCCCATATAACAGCTATGTTGTCGAGTCATCCACATTGTAATTAGGTGTTGTGGCCCCCGGCTTTACTAACAGGAAGCTTGCTAACTACACATGTCAAACAGTTTCAATGGAGGAGTTCGAAGGCGAGCCATTGTGCCCTTGAGACAGTCGACATCAGGTCTTCACGCCAACAGTGCATGGTGCATGCGGTCTTTCGAGAAGATTTAGAGCAAGCTCTGTTGCCGCTGAACGTGTACTAATGCATTCAGGTCTAGTGCATGAAGCATGGTTTAATACTTAGCAAAACAGTGCATGCACAAGATAGACAGAGTGGAAAATATCTTATTTTCAAGAGTATTTGCATACTTCAATAAAATGTTTAAACAGAATGCAAGTGACTTCAGTTTTTTCTCGACAACTTTAATCTTATAAGCGAACCCTTTCACAAAAAAAAGTTCAAACAATTATCTATAAACTTAAACTATTTTTCAAATGCATATGAAAACAAAAATAACAACAAAACCTAATTTCATAACATATGTGGGTGTTGTTGTTTAGCTATTACCATGGGGGGGAAAAATATATATATCCTGAAAATGCTCAAACTCACTCCGGCTGGATACCCTACATGTCTGACAATTTGATAGCAATTCCTTTTAACAGTCAACTGTAAATAACGACACTCATCACTTAACTCTGAGGAACAATTCACACATATAGAGGAGAATCCTGTCTCTATGTTTGTTTATTTTAGAGTATTTATTGTGTTATCAAAATAGTTGAGTAATACTGTTGGGGGAAATTTTACTGAAACTTGATTAAAAAAAAATAAACTCTGTAGTATACTGTTTATTAATACATAGGTAAGATAAACTTGGGAAGTATTAATACTTAACTATATTTAATTATAGACAAAACAGGTTTTTTATGAGAGAATTTAAAATAAGTTTACCGTTAATTATATGAATGAATTATAACATAGTCTACAAAATTGTTTTATTTTCTACTTTATATGACCTTAAACAACATTTGCTCTACTTTTAAAACAAATGTTGGGAAAATAAACCACTTAAATATTACATGTCATTCTATAAATTTGTCCATCAATATTTTGAACACTAACACTTTAATGTATGTATAATTAATTCCACAACTTACGGTAAGAACACGGTAGAAATAATAGTTTCTGACAGCTACAAAATATACTAATCATAATATAGTCTTACATTAAGTCATGTAATTTCATGGTTGCCATACATCTGGAGGTCAGGAAAAATTAATGGAAACACAGGTAATTCCACAAAACAAACTTTTTGAAAACACTGGAATGCTTGTGCAACTACAAGCTTTAAAGATAGGTCTTTGTTGTTGTTATTATGTGTTCTCTCTTTCAACAGGTCCATTGCCTAATCCAAATTGGTTACTCCAACAGGTTCTATTAGCAGTTTCCTATTTTATATCTTCCTTCCTTGTTTGAGGTCACCGATCACTTGTATTTGTGGTCTTTCTTTCCACTTTATCTGCTATGACATCACTCAATAAGCCATTTCTTCTTATGATGTGATCCATGCAGTTTGAATTTCCTCAGAAAAAAATCACCCAAATATTGGTTCTCTTTTCATATATCTACACTTCTTAAAACTACTTTATTGGTTACCCAATATGTCCACTTTATCCTCTGTATTCTATCTCCTTCAGCACCACATCTCAAAGCTTTCAAATTATTTCTTCTTTTTCCTCAAAGTCTGTGGTTCAGCTATATGAAATGCAATGCTCCAAATGTAGCACTTCACCAGTTTCTGCCTCATCTCCAGGTCCAGTTTGCTAGTCTGTATTATTCTTTTCTTGCTTAAAGCAGTCTTGGCCATTGCTATTTTACTTTATCTCCTGTATACATTGCATGTCTGTAGCACTTGAACTCATTAAACATTTGAAATGTTCCACATTATTCAGCTGTTGATTTCCCACCACATTGTTTAGTGGTTCTTCTGTTTAGGATATCCTCATTACTTTTAACTTTTCAATGTTAATTTCCATTCCATATTCTTTTCCAGTTTTAAGTAGTTTACTCATGATAGTTTGAAACTCTTATTCTTCCATGGCCAATATTAGCAAGTCAACAATGTATTTCTAGCAAGCAATTCACCATACAGGTTTAAAATAATTAGTGGTAACTAACATTCCTGCCTTACTCCTCCTCCTATTTGCACTCTATTGGTGTTCACTATATCCAATATTACCTTTTCTATATTACTTTATTTGCAAGTTTCCTTTTAATATCTTCTTGTTCCAGTCGAATGTACGCATCTGCATATGTGTCTTACAATTTTCCCAGTTGATGAAACAACCACAAAGTTCTTCTTTAACATCTTTCCATTACTATCCTTAGCACTTCGATGACATTTCTGGTTCCTTTTCTCTTCCTTAAACCAAATTTGTCTTCTCCTAAAACTTGATATATATTATTTTCTAGCCGCTTGGTAGGAGTTATAACCACTATATTTGCCACGTGTGATATCAAACTGATAGGCTTGTAGTCACTGCATTTCTCGTTGTTTTTTTGTTCTGTGGTGAAATCATTGTCACTTATAAGAAGTCTTTGGGTCATTCTCCTGTGGTGTATATTTGGTTTACTAATCGAAAAAGTAACACAATAACATTTTCACATAACTCATTTAGTAAATTTTTGTGTATGTCGACCTTGCCTTTGGCCTTTCTTCTTGTCCTATCGATTATGGCCTTTTCTACATCACTCTTTAGTACATTAGGACCATTTTAATCCTCTCCTAGTGATTGGAAACACAGGAAATTTTATGTTAAGAAAATATTGGACACTCTGGATCTGCATTTGTCACTTTTGGTATATTGTATCAATACCGATAAAATAATACTAATCATATAGTAAAATATTATAATTGTTGACAGCAAATAAATATATACCTACTTTATTCTCTTAACTGTCCTTTTGTCCAGGTTCTTACTGTATGTTTAGTTGTGACAAACATGTCTGCACATCCATCACAGACTCTGCCTTAAAATATAAGTGAAGAATTCCCCTGGGCATGGGATGAATCTTAGATAGCTCAGTGGTTATAGCATTGGTGAACTAAGCCATAGGTCCTGGGTTTGAATCCCATGTGAAGGTGCTATTTTTCAATTTAATGAACATTATAGTTAGATACAGATATAACTGTAGTTAATAAATAAAACAACTTAGCTATTTAATCCATGTCTTTGTGTTATTAAACTGCTTTCCATAGCAATTTCAATTTAAAAAACATGGTAGTTAGATACAGATATAACCGTAACTAACAAAAAAAACTTGGCTCTTTAATCTGTCTGCTTGTTATTAAACTGTGTTCCACACACTTGTTTACCGACACATTGGAAATGATAATCTGCTCTTAACTATGAAAAAATAAATATATTGCTATGTATAAATTATATAAAAGCTATTTTTTTATAGATAAAAGTTACCACTGAACTATAGTTATATAAATCACTTTGTACAAAACATGTAAAACTGTTATCAGACAATTAATATACATAGTAAGTTTTTAAGTCTAAATAATAAATGTGCTTACTCTGTGTATGGATTACTAACATATGTTGTGTTATTTACATTACTTCTGTAACCTATTTTTAGCTACTATATTTTTAAGAGCTACAAGTTAAGAGTGCCTAGATTTGAAGTGTGCTTTAAAAATGATTTAATCAGGAATACATGTGTATGATATTTATAAATTATATGAGTATAAAGACACATTTTTTATATCCGGCAACATTTTTCCTGTACATCCTTGTATAATTGTATAAGTGTGGTTAAGAATAAAATAACTGGAAGAAAAGAAAGTCAAATAAAGATTCTACTGTTAGTAAAAGTGAACTTGAATTTTTTTTACTGCAAACCTAAGTTTTTTTTTCTTCTTTCAAAGAACAAAAAACAATAAGAAATCTGTACCTGCTCTGGGTCTGTGAAAGAGTTTTTCAACAAATTAATTTGATTAACTATCAAATTTAGGATACTTTATCATTTTAAAAAACAAGACTGGATAGCCAAATTACTTTATATTTTTAATATCAAATAAGAAATATTTTCAACATTATAATTCATCATGTATGTCTTTTATTTTGTTTGTGCATGTAGCCTTTGTTTACCATGAAAAGTGGCACTCTTAACTTTATAGCTTGTACTATAGTCCTATCTTTTAGCAGCACCATAGTATAACCCATCAAGGTGAGCTTTTTACATTTCAGAGTAAACTGAATCTACATTTCTGTGTGTGCATACCCATGGGTGTGTGTGTGTGTGTGTGTGTGTGTGTGTGTGTGCATGCGCGCGCGCTTCAGTAATTTTACTATTGAATACTTTGGTATCAACACATGTTTATACAATATGGGTCACATACACGTAAATCATGTTTAACACAAATATTTGTTTTAAACTATATTTACTAAATTAACATATCTTTAGTTTCTTAAACATCTACATGTTCTGTTTAGAATAGCGAGAACAAAGTGATAAGCTTTTTCTCTAAGAGTTTCTTGGAGGATGTGTTTTCACTTTTGTCTAGGGACTTAAAAGGAGACTAATCTGTTTTACATATGAATAGTTGGGATCCCACCATGATAAGTACCAGATGCAATTAATGCAGTCATGTTAAGTGGCTAAAAATCAAAACCTCAAAGCAAGAGAAATTGTCAAATACTAACAAAGTTTGCTTGGTGTGACTGAATATGAATCTGGTGTTTGTATACAATTTTATTTTATTTTAAAAATCAAACTTCTATTGTATTTCCATAGGTTGTATTACTAGTAGCTTGAACTGGCACTGTTAAAACCGTAGGTCCTAATTGTTAACAACTCATAGTCAGGGCGCGTAGCTACTAAAGAGAGTGGTGGATACATACACCCCCACCCCCTTTCCAAGTTGTCATGCTCCTCCCAACAAGTGGGGATTATTAAAAAAATATTATATATCAAAGATTTAAATATGGCTATCATTAATAATATTTTAACAGGGCAGATTTATACAGGTGTTAATTAGGTGGCTCTAAATTATGTTGAGACATTGAAAATAAGGCCCTGTTTGACCTTCCCTCAACATTCTCTATCCTCATTACCCTTGGCTATCACCTCTAGGAAGCAGTTCAATCTTGGTTTGGTTCTTTCACACCCATCCCCAAAATGGATTTTTAAAACTAATGTTTGAACTAACACAATGTTTATGTTTATTGATAGGCTTTTGTTTTTGTTCAGTTTTTATGAGCAGTGCTGTTTGTGTGTGAGGCTGAAATTTGGACGCATAAGATCATCTAGTGATTTGAGCAGTGTGACAGAGACTGAAATTTGGTGACAAGTAAACAATCTATGAAGATTGCCGCTGCAGACAATAAATAATGGCATTGTTGAAGATATATTCTTAGAAAAAGAAAGAGTATTGTCAGAGTCACGTGTTTTGGGTTAATACGATTATTAAATTTCTCTAGAATAGAGTAGAGCAGTGATGATTATGATTTTGAAATATATTTTTTCGCCTTCATTTTTCATGGTGGTCATTTTACGTTTTTATTATTTTAAATATTGAGAAACTCATTAAAAAATGGCATATGCGATTTATAATATACTATGTATCTCTCCATCAAGAAGATAGCCTAGGAAAGTATTTGCTATTGTGCTTTTGTTTTGCATCAAACAGAATGTAAGTGCAATCCTGATTGTAATACTTTTTACTATTCATTTGTCAGTATGCCTGTTTGTATGTTTTTTGGCATGATCTCTGTAATTTATGTTTATAATTATTAACTTATTATTTAATAGGATCACCATTTTAAAACAATTTGGTGGAGTGAATTGTAAGCTATGGATACAAAACTTTACAGACTATCTAAAAATACTGATGCATTCATTTGTCTATATTTATAGGATTGAAACAAAAACATTTCTCAAAATAACAGGGTTTTTTTCAAGAACACAAAATAAGTACCTGTTATAATAACAAGATATTTGCAAAACTTGGTGCCAGTTTTATGAGTTGGTTAGCTAGAAGGTGCTATTGGTTCACTAGAAGGGGGATGATGTATTCAGTGAGCCAATGCTTACACTTTTAAAATCTTTTTGCTATTATTGATTTCGGAGAATTCTCAGGCGAGAAATAATAATTTTTTTGCATGAACGGCATGGGAAACAGGAAGAAATTTTTAAAAATCCAGTTTAAGTCTATATTTATTTTTCAAATTTATAATTTTAGTCTAAACTTAGCATTCCCATTCATTTCAATAAAAAAATATTGTATGGTAAAATAATAAAATAATATGGCAATTTATCAGAAAGAGATAACATTTTTAATTTCAATTAAGTTAGATGTAAGGGTAGATGTCAAAAATATTTAGAATATTGTCAAGAAAAGCGACAAAAACTCTGATTTGGTTGCAATTATAGGTTTTAACAATAAATATTATCTTATATATTAAAAAAATATATATATATGTATATATATATATATATACTCAAAATTTTATATTATATTATTTATTATTATATATTATAATATTATATTGGTTTTAAAATTGTTGGTTTTCCAAATAAAAACTAAATTATATTTTGTCTGGCGAGTGTTAAGGTTTTGATTTAAGATTATTTTTTTTAAACCCAGGCCTATTGATAATAAATTTGTGGTAGTTTTTAATCACTCATTTTTGGTGTAGATATAAATTGATTAAAAAAATATACATTAAGTTTGGCCAAAAATGTCTTAAATAAAAACTCATGGCAAGAATTTTAATAACTACTTAAACAGTTAAATTATTCAAACAAATCTTAGTTTTAAATAAAAGTATTGTTTGTAATAATACCCTAAACATTTCTCAACTGAGCCATTTTAGCTATTAAAAATCTCACAAATAGCACCAATGGATTCCAAATATATTAGTTGATCTGATAATTATTATTATCTATGATACAAAAGCAAATGGATGCTATTTCAAATAATAACATTTATTTACTAGAAGTGTCTTTATACAAATAAGTATGGTGAAGGCAGTCCCAGATTTAGGAACGGGCCAAGGGTGTAAAATTTTTTGGGGTAGCAAATTTTTTTATACAAAATTTTTAAAAAGCACGTAAAATTGAATGTGTGATGTAGGGAGTTTTCAATATTAAAGGGAAATTTTTAGAAGATGGGAATTTTAGCGCCAGCAGTATAGAAGTATCAAGTATCCATCTACTTAACAAAATAAAAGGTTAATTAACATCTAATAAATTCGTAATAATCTTAATACAAATTAAATACAAACGTTACACTGATAGACAGACCTTGGTTGTAACTTCTTTTTATAGTTTTTCCCAAAAAATCCTGGGAAATTTTTTTCCCGTCCGAGTTTCGTGAACAAACAATTTCCCAAAGTTTTTCCCTGATGTTCAGGATCCCACACAGCCCTATATATAACCCATCAAAATATGATACTGTAAATGGACTTGTTCATAATATTTCATTGTTCACAAGTTTTATTTATAACTATCTGTTGTTGGTTTTTAATTCCACAATAAAAACAACTGATATGCTCGACTATGACTCAGGAAGTATGAATTAATTTTGAATGCTGCTTTGATAAATTGGAGGTGATTTTCTACAAAGTGTATTTAGTTGCTTTCATATTCCAAACAAATTATTAACTTATTGTGTGTGAATGTGTGTATGTCTGTATATATATATATAAAAATTAGTGACTCACATTTGAGAGATATTTCTATAATATTAGGCGGTAAACTTAAAATAAAAATTGTTATCATTTGTTTCTCAGCTCTGTTATTTTTATTTTGCTACACAAATGTTGTCATTTATAACTATTGCTTAAATTATCACACTATGGTGCTCAATTTTAATGTCAAACTATTATTGTTTGCCAAAAAAAAGTACAATAAAAACATTCCTAAGATATTTAAAGTTGATACTTAAAATAGTTTTATATTATCTATTATCTGGTGTTTTTTGATTTACATAATTTAAAATGCAAATGTATATGTTTGAATAAACAATGGACATATATGAATACATGGTGGTTGAATGACTATTGCATGGTTCGATTGATTATAAATCAAGTGTTGTCAGAGCTGTGTGGCATGGATGTGTTTCTGAAGTATGCAAAACTTGAATCCCATTCGACCCATCAAATATAAGTTGTGCTTTACATGCCACACAATGTATTTTTGTTGATACCAGTGTGAAAACAACAAACATGCACATTTCACACAAGCTTTGCTTACCCTGGCAACAAATGTTCACACCACCAAATTTCATGGTACAAATGTGTGATGTGATATAGCTTAGAATGTGAGTATATTAGATTTTGTGTTGGTTAACATACGTAAGCTCACTTTTATAATGACGGGTTAAAGTCTGTAACTTTGTCAAGATTGTATATGCACTGATAGAAAAAAGTGAAATAGATTATATTCAATAGAGTTTCAATAGTTTTAAATTGAATGGGATCAAGAGCACCTCGAACTATTAAAAACTTTTAACTACACAAAATGATTGGAAAAAATGAAAAGACTTGAATGTTTTTATA
This sequence comes from Timema californicum, assembly GCA_902141385.1. NCBI lineage: Eukaryota > Metazoa > Arthropoda > Insecta > Phasmatodea > Timematidae > Timema > Timema californicum. Next base: position 154,997 of record CABFOW010000404.1, read on the forward strand.
AAAAAAAATATTTATATATAGAAAGATACATGTGCTTTCTCTTTGATTAATTTGATTTATTGCAATTAAAATACATATATAATTTTAAAAATAAGAAGAATAAGAAACAGAATTGTTAATACAACCAACCTATATATATATATAAAATCATCTTTTTTTTTCATACAGGAAAGGTTGATGGAAAATGTATAGAAGGGAACACACACAATATGGCTTTTACAAAGAAAAGAATAACACAGTTCACATTTTGTATTGTTGCCACTGAATAAAGAGGTAATGGCTGCCTCTTGAAGAAAATCGATCGTTACTACCAAATCCCCCAACCGAGGTTTCATTCTATTGGAACTCATCTGGGGGGTACGGGGGGTTAGTGTGAAACGTGCAAAACAACTTTCTAAAAGAGGAGACCAACAAACATAAAAGGAAGAAGAAGTAAATTGGTAAAGAATTATAGGACACTTAAATAGGAACATATAAAAGGATCAAATAACATAAAGGACAAACACAGGAAAGGGACATTGGATGCAATTATATAATATATCTCTTTAAGGAGTCACACTCCCTCTTGATGAGTTTTGATAGAATGAAAATTAGGTTGTGGGATTGGGCAGTAACGATTGATTTTCTTCGAGAGGCAGCCATTACCTTATCATGGCAGCATTGTTAAGTGTGAACTGTGTTCTTCTTTCCATTGTAAAAGCCATATTGTTTTTGTATTGTTTTATAAGTTTGGATCCACCTTTAATGTACCTTCTTCCAAATATATGTAACAAAATACCTCGAAAAGTGAAAAGAGGTGTTCCTTAAAGATCTATATTAATAATAATAATAAATAGCCTTTATTTATTTGGCGAAGTTAACTGAACCAGTGTTGAATACAACATAGACTATTACCTTTATTGAAATACAAACTAATTTTAATAAATGAATATTCAAATAAGTAGAAAAACATTTGCACGCTCATTCATACTCATTTAAAGCTCAAGTAATTAAAAGAACTCAGTTTAGCTTGCTAGACAAGATAAATTGCTTGAAGGGAATTTTAGATGTTAGGTGAAGAGTCGAGTTATCTAGTTTGTTCCAAGCCTGTGATGCCAGGACAGTAAAAGAACGAGCATATGTTTGAGATCTATGTATGGGAATAGACATCTGCAGAGTGGATTCTGATCTAGTAGCACGGGTGTGTTTATCCTTCAAAAATAAGAACCGTGAGGAGAGCTATTGAGGCTGAGATGTTGATAATATTTTGTGAAGCAATACTAATAAGTGTAACTTTCGCCTTTGATTTATTCTTAACCAACCCAGTTTATTAAAATATTTAGAAATATGGTCATGCCGTTTTAAGTTAAATATATATCAAACACATGTGTTTTGTAGTCGTTGTAGTCATTCTGCTAGATCGTCTCTTAAGTCATTGTATACTTCGCCGCAGTAGTCAAAGTGTGGTATTATTAATCTCTGGACAAGGATAATTCACACATTTTATGGGAGAAAATTCTTCAACCTTTTCAGTGAACGTAAGCAGGCATAAACTTGCTTGCAAATCGAAGTTACCTGATCTGTCCAATTAAGATTTTCATCAATAATCACACCAAGGTTTTTAGTCATTGTTGTCAGTTGTACTGTAGCTACTCCTAATCGTATGTCATTCAGCAGGGAACAGTCCACATTCACTAGTAGTCCTTATAATCCATCTTAAGACTAGGACAGGCACAACATCCAGTCCCCAGCTGTTAAGTTAGCAATGTGAAAGGGTAAACCAATATGTTAATAAATGAAAATTTTGGCCATGTCGGGAACCGAACCCGGTACCCTCAGTTCAATAGGCAGACACACTACCGATTGAGCTAAGGTGTCGGACAGATTACACCCTATAAAATTTAAAAACAGACATTCATGGGACCAATCGTCACATAGCAAATGGTATGACTGAGGGCTGAGCAGTTTATAATGATCAGTTGATCACATAGCACATGAATGATCTTGTGGTGGGAAAAGCCCTCGAGTAAGGCACAACCCTTCTTTGAACTATCAAGACTCTATTGTATAACTGCTATGTTTGCTACTAGTAAACTTACTGGAATATTTATCAGACATTATAAGGGTGGGCACTAGAGCTGGCATTGTTTTGTACAGTAATATAGCCAGGCTTGTTTTATTTTGAATTATAATCTTGGAATGATTTACCTGGATTACTTGCTTATTACACTATATTTGTACTTTTTTTAATTGGTTTTTTTTCTGATTTTAATTTTGTTAAAAAGTTATATTGTATTGTTTATTTTTGTAAATATATATTTTTCAAAAAAAGATTTTGTTTTTGTTTTTCAATTTTTCCACCTTTAAAATAAACATTTTACATGTTTGCCACGAGACCAAATTTAGAAGTTCTTGTACATGTACATATCGCAGAATTAAGTAATTTAAACAATAGCTATTGTTTTTAGGAAATTGATGCTGCCATTTGATGGATAAAGAATTATTCGTTTTAACACAATATTTCACACTTTAATTTTGAATACGATTGAATATTGATTTGTCTAAGTTGAGATTTGAAATACAGTTTTAAAAATAATTTATTTAATTTATTTATGAAGTTTCACTACAATTATGATTTTGTTGGTTCCTTAACTGATTCTTGCCATTAATCTGTGCACTTTAGTGATAGTCTTCTTAGGCAAATAATTTATAATCCTCAGCATAAACTATATGATCAAATGCTTACAGCCTAAGAAAGAACTGAGGAATTTACTTTCACAAGGGAGCATGAGATTTTTTTTAAAGCTAAATATCTAAACTTAATTAATTTGTAAAAGGCAAATTGATAAAGTTTGAAACCTTTTAAAATCAATTTCAATTATTTTTTTTGTTTTTCTAGAGGGTAATTAGTTTGCTATTAGTAATAATATTATAATAAGAGAATAGTTACCAGAAAATACTTAGAACTGTTAAACCAAATAGCAAATAATGTTTAAATTTGGGCAAGGTAAGTTTTTTAAATGTAACATCTAAATTAGTTTTAAGCGTATAACCCTAATTTTTACTAAGCTGCGGTGTTAAAAAATTAAACATATATATATATATAATTTATATAACTTTGATTACTAATTAAAAGTGTTATCAAACATTGTTCAACTGTATTTAAATATTTGTACCAGAACTATATTGTGTTTATTTGTTTTTTTAATGTTTAAAATGCTGAAAGCCAAGCTTAGCATTGATATTAATTTTTTTTAATATTAATTATTTTACTAAAGGAATCTTGAATGTATACAAGATGCTGAGCACATTACTTATGAATTATTTTATACAAAACTAATTTGTTGTGTAGAATATAACAGCTTGTAGTTCTATATCACCTTATTTTTTAACTTTCACAGTTTTTGACCCTTTTAGGGCCTATTATGTACACCTTTAAATTATTTACTAAAGTTTAATTTGTAAACTTCAATCAATATGTTAAAATTGGATCCATAAAAATCTGAACAAGGTATATTAAATAAAATAAGAACAAGTAAACCAAAAAACGAGCACAATATGGCTTTTATAATGAAAAGAGAAACACAGTTCACACTTTCCCTGCACTGCTGATATTGAGCCTCAAAGACTGGAAAGAAGTGTTTTTATAAATAATCTATAAAAAATATAAATAAAAATAGTTTGCAGGTTTCCCTACTATTGTTGTTGGAGAACTATGATGAGCACTAACAGTGACAAGATTAGAGGCTGTATGCAAGAATGTCACTAAGTGGGTGCTAAGTGGACACTAGCATGGGTTTGCTTGCACCATCTTAGGTTTAAAGGTGCTCGGGACCACACTATTGGCCCACTAGCAGTCACTAACATTCTTGCATACCACCCTAGATATTCAAAATAATTTAAATATGGCTGAATTCCTTGAATTTCTAGATAAATTAATGCAGTTTGAAATAAATTAAATTCTTAATATAAATGGCATGCCATCATAAGGACCTCCTCTTCAAAATAGGCATGACTGCCAAATAATTAAGTCTTACATAATACATGATTATATACTATCACATTTAAAGTTTCAATAGTTAGGGCAGCTACTACATTTATGTACTATATCCCATCACTTCATTATAAATTATATATTGTTAAATTGCATAGACCCAGTTTATTGAAACTGTCTCAAAACACGAAAACATGACTAGAGTGTATACATGTTACCTTTATGGTCTCTGTCTTAGAAAATGCCAAGAATAAAATGGTCAGTTTTAGTAGTACACATCATAACATTTGACAACAACTTTGTTGTTAATTTGAATGCAATATAACAATAATGCTACCAAGGGTAATACATACGTTATATGCAAGCTTTCACAATCACATGTGATGAAATACCAAGCTTTATTGCAAAGAACTTAAATAGCATCATAAAATTTAAAATTAATATCACAATTACACACTAGAGTAGACAAATTAGGGTGAATTAAAATATACTATGAGGGTTGATCAGGTAGGGCATATTAGGGCAGCCTAAGCCCACCATATAAAATTAGTAACTCTCCTCACTTTAGGGGGTCAGTGGTAGTCCTACATATCTAAAATTGTTTTAGATCCACCCTTGATAGGAGTGATCTCCAAAATTTTACTGCACGAGATAAGACATGTTGGTAAAATTTTATGTTATACATTGTATGTTTTGAAATAAATTTTTCAAACACATATTTTTAATTTGTGCCATAATTTATTAAAGCCTATGTGGAATATGACCTATTATACATTTTCAATGTGCATTTAAAACTGTTGCCCGATTAAATTTACTTTAATTTCATTAGGACTGGGTATTAAAAACAATTTTTCGTACCCATGTACAGCCGAGGCTTCCGGTGGTTCTTTTCTTTGCTTAAAGCCACATAGTGTATGTTTATCCATCTATAGCTAAAGAAACAATACAAAAACTGGCCATAAAACTAATTTATGAACCTATTTTCATCTTAGTTTGACATTAAATATAGTATAAATAGGGCACAGCCCATTTTTACCTATGTCTAAACTATTCCATTGGAATTGTCACTAAAATCTTATCCAGTTCTTTTTCTGAACATTTCATTAGTGTGTTTATTTCCATATAAACCTATGTCAATTCTATTTTTAAAACTAGATAACAAAAATAAAATTTAAATTAAAAAAAACTCTTAATTGCAATCTCTTTTTAAAATGCTGGAAAACACTTTTGGCCTATTTTGGTCTCTAAAGGGAGGTTTATTCACCGAAGATTTGAATTGAGCACAGCCAAATAAATATTTTTAGAAACAAATCAATAAAATTTACTTAAGCTGCTTGTCCTTTAATTCATAGTTGTTATCAATTCTAGTGTCTTTGTTTATTTTGTTTTGCCTGTGTCGCAAGTTTCTCACATTGTTGTTTCTCTTCCTTCCATTTAAATCCACTAACTCCACACCGTAATGCTCCTGTCTGTTTGTCAACATTCTCTCAGACCTTTGCATGAAATTGGACAGCTCGCGAGGTGTAAGTATTCTAACCATACAGCAATATCTGGCAGGCAAGCTATCTGCTTCAATTACTACCTGGATTGTCTGCATCCCCATCACCTGTACATATGCACGTATCATATAACATCCCAAACATACTCTAATAGCATTCTTGATGTTGTCAACTGCCAGCTTGGAGGCTGTGTCCGACACACTATATGAATATAATATGTTATGGTAATATTCATGTTTGTATTCTTTAAACAAACTCATGTTACAACCCATTATGAATCCTCCCAAAAATTATATTGACATGTCTAAAATATCTGCTTAAAACAAGCTTATATTTTTACCTTAAAATTAAAATATCATATTATTTAACAGTTTTGTAGTCTCACAAACACATAACATACTTCCTGTGAAGCTAACACTCAAAATTAAAGAGTTACTCTTTAAATGGGTTTATGTGACTTCTGCCAACAATGTCTCTTACTAGTTTTAATTTTGCAAAGTTTTTTTTTAACAAAATTCACTTAAAACTAATTAAACTGGTAGATTCTGTAACAGTGGTTAAAAGCAAGCTCTATTTTACTACAATAACTGACCTCAACTGATTATGTTGTTGTAATATAACCTAGAAAATCTCAATATTCACATTGGGATTCACTAAGGCGTTCTTTAATGACACAATACAAGACCTATTTGACAGTAAATAACACAACTGCTAACTGTCAGAATTTGGCTGTGTTACACCAGTAGATTAGTTTTGTAGTGTTCGGTTTATTCTTTTTTTATTGGACTAGAGTGTACAATTTGTAACCAAAGTTAAGGCCACTTATGTGGCATATATTTTTAGTTAATTTGTGGCATTGTTGCATTATCATATTGCTAAATTATTGTAAAGTTAGTATAATTCAAAATGTATTTTTTGAGAATTCTTTATAATGTTTTGGCATTATGATTTTTTAATGTGTAGTTTGGTATTCAATCTATATTATACACCTGAAATAAAATTGTATTTCTAAGACTGGGTGTGTTCTACAAATTATATTTCTTTTGTATGGACTTTAAAAAATGCTTTTTATATTTATTTTGTTGTTAATATTTGTTTTAAAATGCATTAGCATGTGTGATATTACATTTAATCTAGAGACAAGATTCAGCTAGGAGCAAACCTTACATACACATTAGTTTTCAACATTCATCAAATAAATCATAACTCAAATAACACATTTTATTTTTCAATTTTAAAAACAGAAAAATTTATTTTACATTAAAGTATTTATTATGATGTATCTTTTAATATTTTGAAAAATAATAGATGAATAATGTTTACATTTTAATGTATGAATAAGTAATTAAAAGTCCAAGTAAGTTAAAGATATAAATATCATTGTTGCCAGGTTCAAGTGTAAAAAAAGTTCTAATGAATTTACAGTGATCCAGAATTATAGTTGAATTTGAGTTTTATTCATATAAATATTCATGAAAGTTATTATCGTTAAGCAAGATTGAATTAAATTTACTAATTTGAATGCATCAACTAAACATTCCAATAATTTACAAAACCTATTATTTGTGTATGTGCTTTGTGGAATGATTTACGCTTGCTTTGCTTGTGTCTACATATTGGCATCAATCAGTTTGCTCGGTCAATAAATGTTAAAAATTGCTAACGTTTGAGGTAGTACGCACAAGAAACAATTGATCAACTTTGTCAGGTGGACCACAAATTATGTACACTTACTTTGATATGTATGTTAAAACATATTTTTAGGGTTAGACACTTTTTATCAAATCATTAACAGTTTATTAATCAGTTAGCTTATCTTCCTGTAGTGGTCTTAAGTTAAATCAGGAGCCTTAGTTCAATGTCATTTAAATTTACTATTCTTCTTAATACACATTCTAGATTAAGTTTATAAGGAGTGTTATAATATTGGATTAGAAATGATTAGCATAATAGTTATAACAGCTACCCTGATGATGATGACGATATGTACATCGAAATATGTCGAAAACTGAGAATAACTCACTTTCTAATGAATAATTTTCTTCTTCACTGCAAGGAGCAGGGAATAAACGACTAATGACTGGTTTTATATTCACCTTAGGTTCTTACTTACTTCCATTATACTTATCATTCCTTATCCAACGCTTGTAATAGGTTGGTTGAATATTAAATCAGGTTTATTGCAATACTTAATTTATTACTCTCAAGTAACTGACTTCAAAATATAATAAATAAAATTGTGTATAATACTTTTTTAAATATAAAATCTATTCTAGGAATGCCCAAACAAAAGATTTACACTTAGTGTATTAAAAATTAATTTTTCAATTAATTATTTAACCAACGATATTTGCGCATGCTATTTTATTATCAGGATTTTCATATAACAACTAATGTTAATTTTATATTTTAAAAAATAACAAAAAATACCCTATATTTTAGTTTAATTAAATTATATTTAAAGTTTTGTTAAAGCTGGAACATAAATTTTACACTCTTGTCCAGCTGTCTCCTCGACCTGTACTTTTATTGTACCCTTATGTGTCAGCTTGGGTTTTTCCTTTCACACTTTGCCCGCAACACGAATGCTATGAGTATTGTCCACGCTTTTAATATGCACCTTTTTATTTATCAAAAACAAAGAAACTACCCCTTGGGGAACCATTTCGACCACTAATTTCAGATTAACGGAAACTGCGCGACTTCTCAAGAATGTGAGAAATGTTTTCACGTTCCACCGGCGCTCGGCCACCCGGGTAAATATGGAAGTCGAACTCTCACGTAAGTGCAGTTACTTCAACTTGCATTTGTTTTGTATGTTTAACTTCATGTTTATCTCTCAACCTTTTCGCTTTGTAAATCAAAATACATATTTTTGGGTCTATACTCTGAGATAAAATTTGGCTTTATTTGTTTTCTTTCATCTGGTGATACAATCAGTCGAGTCAGAAATAAATGAAAAAAATAAAATTTGTTTTTTTCTTGCCACCAACTGTAGTCTTTGACATACATACATGTTGAGGGTAAATAGTTTCTAATCCAAGGGCTAAGCTCATAATAGCATCTGTCATAGTTTGAAATGTTATGTATAAAATTAAATTATAGCACCACGCCTTACTACCCATTCAGGTTATATGCTTAAGTACTAATTACGCTAATGGGTTAGTAATTGGGAAGATTAGAGGAAGTGAACCTACATTTGTGTGGAGGGAGAATGGAAAACCATTTAGGGAAAATCACCCCCATTTCAGCTGGCCGAGATTCGAACCTTGATCTCCCCGTCTTGGGCAGTCAGCTCAACACAAAACTAGTATGCTAGCTAACTACACCACCAAGGTGGGTTTTTATGTATAGATCTTTAGAAAATTGAATGTGTATATTTTTGTAACAAAAAAAATCACAATTATTTTCCACTAATACTGTATTCAAATGCATTCCCCATTTTATTTACAAATCAAATCAATATCCACTTATATAATTACAATTTATTCAATCATTATTATTTAAATTTGTCAATAATACTTTAATAAGAATCACACATTTTGATGTAATTTTCCTTAAAAATAATAAATTAACAAAATTTTATTGTATTAAGAAGAAAAAAAAATTATTAGTCCACAGCGAAAGGGTTTTATTAATATTTTGTAAATGTATTCATAAATCCACTGGTGTAATGTTTTTGTATATTGAATAATAGTAATCATACTTCCAGATCACATTTTAGCATTTCAATTTTTAAAGATACATGAGGCCTTTTTTTTAATATAAAAATTGAAGTTTATTATGTTTTACTAAATGTTGTTAGCAGCACACTTAACTGCACAACCATTGGCCTTATACATCTGTATGCTTCAGAATAAACTATCCTTTGCTATGGTTAGCCACTCTTAATGCAGGTGAACTTCACTCAAATTATTATCAATGAAGTGACACTAAAAATAATCCCCTTTTTTTAAATTAATATAAATGTTTTAATTAATGTGATAATTTACATACATTTCTTAGTTTCCCCATTTTTTTAATACGCTTTAACATCAAACAATCTGAATTATTGTTTAAAAAAAGTCTCAGTAGTTCAAAAATGCTCTAAGCCAGTGTACAACTATTATATTTGGAAGAAGGTATAGGAAAGGTGGATAGAAATATATAAAATGGACAAACAGAGTATGACTTTTACAGTGAAAAGAAAAACACGGGTCACACTTTACATTGCTGCCATTGAACAAAGAAGTAATGGCTCCCTCTTAAAGAAAATCGATCGTCACTGCCCAATCTCTAGACCTAGGTTTCATTCTATCGGAACTCATCAGGAAGGAGTGTGAAACGCGCAACGCAACTTCCTAAAAAAGGAAAAAAATAGTTTTAGGGAGTTGTGTTGTGCATTTCACACTCTTCCCTGATTAATTCGGATAGAATGGAACCTAGCCCGGGGGATTGGGCGGTGACGATCAATTTTCTTTAAGAGGCAACTATCACCTCTTTGTCCAATGGCAGCAATGTAAAGTATGAACTGTGTTTTTCATTGTAAAAGCCATACTGTGTTTGTCCCTTTTATATGTTTCTATCCACCTTTCCTATACCTTCTTCCAAATATAATATAATTTGTTCAATATAGTAATTTTTGATTTATATTAGAATAAAAACAAGCCTTTTAGAAGCAACAACCAAAATGTAGTTCTCACTGATCCACCATTATTCCATTAAAGTTCGCACTGAGTTCGTTCTATCATTCTCTTGGTTTGAGTTCAGCAAAACTAAATTATTAAGAGTTAAATTATTTTAATTTGTTATTTTTAATGTTCACATTTTGAACCAGCTGACTATGTCAGAACAAGACTTACAAACTAGCTTAACTCTAGAACATACACAACAACCAGTACCCTGTTTGTTAATTAATCACTGGTAAGCTTAAATTTCTTCAATAAAAAATTTTAGTCAGATATAGGAACTTGACACAGAACTCTTAGCCCAGAAGACAGACACATTACCAACTAAGCTGAGGTGCCAGAATTCTCTTTAAAGTAGGCGCACACTAAGGGGCATATTGCATCAGCTCAAAAAATATTATCTATTCTCTTTTTTCCCCATTTTCATACAAAAAAATACGTACCAAGCCCATACATTTTAATACAGACAGATCTATTAAATTCCAATTCAGTCAAGACATTACAAAAGTGGATCTTAATTTCAAGCACTTCGATTAACGATTTTTTAAAAAAAATTTACTAAATTTAAAATAATAATTGTGGTATTTGTTAACATTTAAAAATATTGAAATTATAAACAAATTGTTTGTGCTAAGCACCACGCTTTGCTTGTTAAGTTTTCAAATATAAATATATTTTACAAGAAATATAGTTTTGTACATATCAAATTCCAAATATAGGCTTATTGCACAAGTATAAGATAATACATTCATAATTTTTAGCATTTTTTATTTTCATAATAGTACATTTGAAACTAGTACATTCTGTTTTGTAGATGAATAATGTATTAGTAAATAAGCTTAATGGTAACTGTTAAGGTCACACCTGCATTGTAAATACAAGACTGGTTTTAGAATTATATTATATCTCTTTTGGCTATTACTTGGTAGTTTCAAAAGCTGCAGATTTTGTTGTGTTAAAATAAAATTTATTTTAGCTAAGTACTGACATTGATACAAATTATATGAACCTTAATTGTTTTTACTCATTAAAACAGTATGGTTTTTCAAGCTATTAAAATATGCCAAATACTTTCACTTAATGTGTTTGTTTTACTAAGGTAATTGATGGTCATTCATAAATTGCATCATGCTATGACAGAAATAAAACCTGCACTGATGGCCACGCAGTCAGCTTCAGGTTCACCATAGACTGAACTGCTGATGACAGTAAAGTCAAGTTTCAAATTTCAGCTGGGTGCATTGGTTGTGGTGAATCCATTTGTGACTTATCAGTGTGGTTTTCCCCAACTTCCTTCCACATTAATGTGGGTACATTTCCTCTAAACTACCCTCCCAACCTCCCTTTAGAGTAAGTTTTTAATTCAGTATGTGTTGGGGGGGTGCGGGGACTCTTTTGTTCCAACACAATAGTTCATCTGACGCCTCTCCACTGTTTGAAATATTTAACTTTTTAATTTGTACACTCACATAAAATTATATTAAAAGAGGATAGTCTAACTTGGTATGATATTATTTTTGGAAGGAAGGATGACCTAATATGATAGATGACAAGTCAAGAGATCTGCACCTCAATGTTGAATTTAACCTTGCTTTGTTTTAAATCTACAAAAATATTCTTCGATGGTTATTTATTAAATGGGTTTTAACTTATTCTAAGCTAATGAATTTTGACGTTTACATCACCAGACGGGTTTGCATTCTCCCAAGAAGAAGGAGGCGCTGTGACGCAGTCGGAAGTTATCCGAGCGTACAACACAAACCTCCCGAAGCCTGGAGGTATGTGAATCATTGGAGGAAGATGGGTGAATAACGTCCTTTGCCGAGTTGACATGTACCTGCTGCTGCTGTCCTGTCAAGAAGGTGTTCACAGGATACACAGGGTGTCTTAAAAATGTGAGACTTGGGTTGTAAAGCGGAAAATAAAATGTGGGCTCCAAGCTACCCACAATAATATTTTTAATGACTATAGTTTCCCTACTATTTACTGTTACTTTAGACGATATACAATATTTGTTAAAACTAAGCTAGTATTTGTGTGGTAGGGGTGTATGAACAAAGAGTAAAGGATTGTAGGCTGCACCCCTCTCCCACCTCATCCCCCCTCCCCTTAAAATCCAAGATGAAGTTGCTTGAGGGCAATGATTCTTTAGTTTATATCAAAGAATTTTGAGTTAAAACTACCTTGCACATGTGTGTCATGAACACCACTTTTAGCAGTGCACCCTAATTTATAAAGGGGGACGATTTCATTTCTGAGTGTGCCACAAGCTTGTTTTGACCCTAGCCTTCTACCACTAAAACCCTAAAAAGGTTCCTACACCCCTGTTATATGTAACACACATCATAGTAGTGTGGTATCATTGAAAAAATGCTATACATCTTGGGAATAGAGCTATCGAGCTTAACACCTCACTTGTATATTACCAAGTAAATTATTATTTATTGTAACTTGTGTCCACAGTTTAACTATTTATTGTTATTATTATTACTATATTATCATTAGCACCATCATTATTAATTATATTACTATCATTGTCATGGTCCTCCCTCTGATGCTTGAATCCTGATCAAATATCTCAAGTGAAGATTTATCAGACAATATGAGTGTCACAGGTCCACTATAATGCAGAGATCTCGGGTACAAATAAAATAGTCCAATGGATTTCAGTACCCAAACACTTAAAATAGCTGTTATTTTTGAACATTTATAAATATTAAGATACATTTTATTAAGACATTTGGTTTGTTTTGGTTAGTACCTCACTCTCCCAGAACTAATTATAAACATGAAATAGACTGACTTGTTTACTAAGACACTAGAAAACCTTTCCTTAGCTAAAGGGGATGTACATTCATTTATTATTAAACTTGATTTACAGTAAATTATAAAAGATTCATTAACTATATATTTGTTATGGAAATATTATAGTGGTTAGATCAAGGTTGTTCCTGTATTCTTTTTTCATTACTGTACAACTTTGGTTTAATGTTTGTGTATGAATCTTGGAAGGTTGACAAAATTACATGTTTTTAACAGGCACACAAACCAAGACTTTTTTTCATTGTCAAATTTATTTTTGTTTTTTATTCCATTTAATTGTTTTAATTTGTTTTTCTCACATATAATATGTGTATACTGTGTCATAATGACTTTATAATATATTGATGGTAAAATTCACCATATTTGAAGGGTACAGGATAAAAATTTGGAAAGACACATTTTAACGCAAAATGAGTTAGTGCTGCCATCTTTTTGACAATCATCTACCTTATTAAATGGTTAGAAGAAATCTTTGTCATATTTAAATTAATTTAAAAAACTTATTTGCCGGTGTCCTTATTTGAGATCTAAAAGCTATCCTTTAAAATATATGGGATGTAACTTCCCCCCACCCCCTTTATCCCTCATTTGCAACTGTCCAAAAGTAGTACATACTAATAGAGAAGGGTATGGATGTAGCATACCAAACCATTTTAGCCAGTACACAATATTTACTTTTACGTGTTTCCTTTCATAACTTATCTGGGCTAGCTGTAAATTTACACTCTAATTGTAAGGAAGAGGAAGGTAGAATTTAAAGAAATGTACCTGAATTTGTATGATGGGAGAGTACAAAATTATTGAAGTAATATCATCACAATACATCTGGCCTGTATTCTCTCTGTGACCTCCCCATTAGACAAGGGAAGATTGCATGGAATTTGTTCAGATGCTTGTTTGTTTTACTTCATATTTTTTAACACAGGGGATATTTAATGGCTTAATCCTTTAGGTTGAGGAAGGGGGTTTGTCAGAGGAAATCTAATCATATTAGTGCCGAGAGGAGATTGACAATTCCTACAGAAAAATCACATGTGGGAGCCAGTATGAGTGTATTGCACTGAGATTAAAATGTTGAGTCCTCTCCATTAAATAGAATTCCAGTATATTGTTAGTCCAATGCCTATAGGCCTTTCCACTCTTAAATTGCAGTATAGAATCCTATAGACAGTTACCATCGCTTTCTGATCAGTTGGTCTCTCCGCTAGCACTGGGTTTTTTTAACCAACTATGTTGCATCTTCTGAAAGTAATATAAACTACCAAAATAATTTTTAAGCCACCGATTTTTTACAAAATATGAAAATTAACATTGTGTCTCAGTTTGACGAGTTCCCAAACATCACATTATAGGTATTGTTCCAATTTTGTGGAAAATATAATTATTTTATGGTGACTGTAGTAATAGTTATGGACAAATAACACCCGAAAAGTCTTAAAAGGATATATTTTACACAGTGTTAATAAAAAATTAAAACATAAATAAATCTCTTGAACTATTTAAAATGATACATGATAAAGTTGACTTGCTATAAACTTTACTTTTGATTTTACACGGTTATATTAACCCTTTCGCTGCCGAATTAAGAAATATCCTGTTTGCATGCCTGTACTTATGAAAATCTTTGAACTATACTAATTGTTGCTTAATTCATTTATTATGTTATTTCAATCCTATATTTGCATATTTGGATGTTACCATTTTTATGCAACAATGGGTGCATTTTTTACTGTTGTGATGAAACTTTCCTACTCTAATGTTATATTATTGTATTATTTTCAAATATTTCTCTTTCTAATATCGGAAAACTTTCTAATATGAAATAACCACTCATCACATATCATTCATTGAAGTACCTATAGTAAATTATTACCTATTTGAACCAGTTTTACCATTTTATTTAAGCAAACCTTTACATAAGTGAACACCTGTGAAACACATGTATGATCAGCGATAAATACCAATCTCTCAGTTTAACTAAAATCAGTACATACCTCCTAATAGTTTCAAAGTAATGCCAATAGGTGGTGTTAGCAGTACAAAGAGTTAGAGAGCCATACTTTTATAAACCTGTTTAGCACTGATGAATGAAATTAAAAAAGTTTATAAATGTCAATAGAATGAGCAATACAGAGTACAGCAAACGTTTATAAACGGGTATAACAGCGAAATGTTTAAGTGAAAGAAATTATAAGAATAGCTCTTTTTTTATATATATTTTTATTACAGACCAATATAACTTCCCATTCATGTATGGTGGTGTTTTTAAGTTGCAAAGTGTATAGCTTTTATATTGTTGTAACATTGAAAACTAAAGAAGAGTTATGCCAGTCCTTCCTCCCCCATACAAGTTGATAACATTGGCTACACAAACAACTATTAGTTCATTTTACATTCAGATGGAAACAAATATACTTCTATGTTTGTGTAGTTATTGCTTAAACAGTGTTAAATTTGGAAAATATTTTGATTGTACAACATCATAATATACTTTCTGGTAAAGAAATTAGCTACCGACAAGGTAATTGATCAACCTAAGGTGTTGTTACACTTTGTCACCGCTAGAAATTAGGCAGGGCAGATTCACTGTCATGAGTTTAACCCCTTACCACAGCTGGTAGTGCATGTACCAACTGAGTTAGGGGTCCCAGTTTCTATTCCTAGCATGAGTGGAGGTCTTATTTGTAAATTGCCATATGTAGACTGAGTGTTGTGCTTTTCTTAATATTAAGCAGGTTTTCAAGTCGTATAGTGATACACTCAGGATGTTCATAAAATACACCCAATAATTTTATTAAATCTGGAATTGGTTTTATTAAGTGATTATTTTCACAGTTACGGGTAATACTGGTGCACTTACTCTTAGAAACTTTCCCCATCTTCAAGACATTATATTTTGTATTTAAATTAGTATAAGTTGCTGCTAGCCAAAACATGTACAGGTACCTACAGAGCATTTCAAGTAAATATAAATATAGCCCTGCTGAGCTTAGTACCGATGAATCCCCCTACTGATAATATTTGGGAGTGTGAACTAATGTCCTTTTGAAAAGGCAAAACTGCACGCTTAAGTGGTGTCTGGTGATTTGATCGTAATTGTAATAGAATGTAAATGACTTATTATACTATAATCAATCCAATAAGGTGTGAATGAGATCGCTATTGTTTCAGAGGTGCACACACATTTGCATTGATAGAGAAGGGGGAAACATTTGGTTTTAACTGACTTAAACTTTGTATCATATGATAAGTTGATTGTCACCTTGTCTCAAGCGTGTAATATCTGGCAACTCTGTGCTCTCTAAGATCTGTACTGCAATGAGTGGAACAGCCTATATAGACAACATGACCAGTGGCAGTAGTACCTTGTTTTCGTGTCTATGTGCGTGCATGTGTTTAGGGGAGAGGGGGGCTACCTGCAAAAAAAGGGATTTTTAGGAACCTGAATCCCCCAAGTTAAAGGGACTCCAGAAGCCCTCGCCCGAGCTATTTGGAGTTTGTTTTTAATCATATCATACTGGCTAATATCAAAGTAGGGTCAAAATTTATTCCAGGGGAAGACAGGGCAATTCCTCCTTCCATCAACCATTCCATCTTCACTGCACACAACAGAAATGTGAAAAATAGATCAGTCTATAGTTTATTCAGACTCACCCAAACATTGGGACCAATTTCAAAATAAGGAAAGCCCAAACACCAAATTTATTACATATAATCAAATGAGAATAATAATTTTAATACACATAACGAGAAGATGAAAACTAAATCTATTGAAAGTTATTGTTGGTCTAGTTTCTTTTGAATGAATCACAGACCCTCTGTTCCGAGTCGAGTGAACTAATTACCAGCCCAAATCTACCATTTCTTTTGTAAAATCGAAAAAGAATGTTAGGGACGTATGTTGCCTTCACAACAGGGGTGAGTCTTTTGCCAAGATTACAAACAAAATATTCTGGCTTGTAAAGTACACAAACATTGCATTGAATATCAGATTTTATATAATATTATTTTCAGAGGTGAGTTCTTTTATCACAAAGATTATGTATGTAAGACATTACAAAGTCGCTAGCTTTTGCAAAACATGTTTTAAAAGGTTTTCCTGGTTTGAAGTTCATTAAAATGACTATGTACACTTTAATATAATGACACCAATAATTGTAGCGTTAATTATAAAAAATTAAAAATTATGGGTAGTAAAATGAGATAGACCATTTAAATATTGTATTCTATAACTTGAATCAAGCTTTTTTGTGTTGCTGTAGTAGTTGTATAATATACAAAGTTTCATCCAACTACAAATGTTTGGAAAACATGTCCTGGACATAGATTCAAGTCTTGTACCAGGAATAAGCGCTCCACTACTCTAGGGGCTGAGATATTCAGATCAGTGATGTTGTGTTTCTTAAGATCTAGTGAAGTGGGAGAAATCTGTCTTGTATAAGGAAAAGAATCTGTGTAGCTTTAAATAACAGCAGCACATTTAAACAAATATTCATATTTAGAAGATTCAGCATACATTCTTCATATATAGGTATCATCCTAGCTTTATCAGAAGCTGTAAATAAACTTATATAATAATATGGGTATAAATAACATTTTTTTTTTGTTAATATGTGTGTCGTGTATTTATGTGAATGGTTTTAAAAACTATATTGATATAAGACAAGGTGTAATATCTCTTTTCTTCATCTTATGTAAGCTCTGATTGTTTTTTTGAAATTATTAATTCTATTTAATAAATCTAATATATGTTTTAGAAGTCTGACTGTGCATATGTGTGTGTGTGTATATATATATATAAACTATTTTTATGATAAATATGTAGTTAAAAGGGGGCAGCAGTCATTTCATATTGAGGCTCCTATGTCAACCATATTTGCATTACATTTAAATATAGTAAATTAATGATTTTAGAGTAATTAATTTTTTCTGCTATAACATAAGAATCAAACCTAGGATCTATAGACTAGTGCGCCAATACTCTACTGCAGAGATATTTGTGTTTGCCTAGTGACCATCACTTATAAATTTAAAGCAAAGTCGATTTTTTTGTAAATGATACATAATTCATACCCACTTTGGACACTTGTTGCAGTTTCCGTTTAATAGATTTATCATTCGAAAAATACATTTCTTTGATTTAAAAAATCATACCTCACACTGTTCTCAAAATAGTTAGAAAATAAATTGGAATTTTAACTGTTAATAGCTTACTTATATATTGTTTTTACATTTCTTTTAGGATCACATCTTACTACCTGTTCAGGTCATATACTAATTATGCTAGTTATTCAGGGATAAAGAAGGTTGAAATTAAAAGAAATGTACTCTCATTTGTCGGGAGGTAGAGTGGAAAACTGTTTTGGAAAAAAACTCAGTACATTCGACCAGGATTTGGACCCCAATCTCCCTGTCATCAGCAGTCTAGTCCACACGAGAGTGATGTCTAAGACCATTCAGCCACCAAAGCATGTCATATTATATTAAATGTCAAGCTATTGAACTCCATGTGTGAATTAATTTAATGCTCTCTTTCATTCCCACCCACTCTTAAATGTATAATGGCTCTTCCATTATAACACTTCTAGTAGAAAAAAACAACTTAAAAGCCTTTGAACATTAAGCATGATCTATTCTACCAAAGACAAACTATATTTTATCTTGTATTTGAACCTATTTTCCACCAAATTCATAAGCCCTACCAATTTTGTTAGGTAAAAAATAGGGTGTGTAATATATTTGATCATTTTCTAATTCCTAGTAGACTATGTTAATACAAATAAAAACTGTATTTATTTATATTTTAAAACTTTTGATTATTCACAAAAATAATAATAATAATAATAATAATAGCACCACGTCTTACTACCCGTTCGGGTTATACGCTTTATGTACTAATTACGCTAATGGATTAGGAATTGGGAAGGTTGAATTAGAGGTAGTGAACCCGCATTTGCGTGGAGGGAGAGTGGAAAACCATTTAGGAAAACCGACCCCCAGTTCACCCAACCGAGATTCGAACCTCGATCTCCCCAACCTCAGCAGTTGAGCTCAACACGACAAGCGTGTTAGCCAACTACGCCACCCCACCGAGGCGGGTATTTACAAAAATAGATTAATAAAAGAAGGCGGGGGGGTCGGGGAGGTAACATACTTTTGAGATGGGAATTTTAGGAAATGATTAAGAAAAAAGTGGCAAATTTTATTGTTCAAGTTGAGAAGACACCTTGAAAAATTAACTTTCATCAAACCCCAAGAATGTATCGTAATATAGCATATTTTTTGCAGAGTTCATAAAGGTTTGCCAAACACTGTGCCATTATTGAATTATTGTATTTTGTCCTTTATTTTTACAAGATCACGAAAGTCTTGAAAATAACTAATTATTTTATTTTCAAATGAATTACTACATTAAATATTAATTTACTCACTGAGCTTGTAAATAAAACAAATAGTGGCTATATTAAACGTTAAATCAATTGTTAGATTAAACTAATATATTTTTAAGGGTTTTAAAATTTGTTATTACATGGCTCAAGGTAAAAGTTTGTATGTTGAGCCATAACTTCATTTTGAATTTCTAAAATCACAACTTATGTGTGTACAACCTATCATAAAATGCGCTAAAAATATCAAAATCAGGTTTTGTATTGCTAAATAAATTTAAGAAAACATTTAATGAAAATTTTAATAAAAAGAGATAAAAATTGGGAAACTAAATGAAATATTTCAAAAATATTTAATTATTCCAGTGAAATAAGGGGAAACTAGTAAAATTAAAAATAAACTTATAGAAAATACAAACTTTTTTTTTTGCTCTCAACATTGCTATTATTTATCATATTATTAGTAATAATTTATAGCTATTGATAATAACTATCAAAAGTGACTACTGAACATCACATGACTTCACTTGAACATTGTTTCAGGACACATTTTAACTTTCATAAATGTTTCATCTGAATCTGACTATACACTAACTAGAAAGATGACCAATTTCATTAGTGAACTTTTAAGAAGAAGAATTAAATAAAATCTTAAAGGAACTAGGGCCATATGCAAGAACTTGTCTAAGTGGATGCCAAGTGGTCTCTAGTGTGGGTATGCTTGCATCATCATAGGTTTAAAGATGGACAGATAGTGTGCTTGGGACAACACTATTGGTCCACTACTCATTCACTAACGTGTTTGCATACCGTCCCTAATAGTGCAAGGGTAGGGATTGTAGCCCTTTAAAATACTGATACGTTTGGATTATCTTGTCACAAATAAATTTATTCGTGGATGTGTCTGATCAAAAACATATATCTAGTTTTAATTAAAATTAATTTGCAGCACAAGAGCTATCAAAATATTTACTCTGGAATTCCAGAGGCATTGACTCAACTTTTGTCATTGTAAGATTCAACATGAGTAGTGTGAATTTGCTGGACCACAGATTTTAAACTTCAAAAATTTGGGATAGTGCTTTTTTTTTTTGCATGACAGGAAAGGTTTTGAGGGTACATTTGTTTTTTAATCAAATATTACCAACTTTTAAGCTTTATTCAAGGATTGATTTCAAATTTTATTTATTGAATAGATTTTATCCTGTAGTTTTAAAATCACAAAATTCTATTAGGCCTCAATATATAAAATTTTAATTAAATAAATAAAGTAAATCATTGTATATCATATTTCATTGTTTAATACCATGGTTATTAATGTAAGGTGGGTGCTCGTGTTATGGCCATGTTCCTGATATAGCCACCCCCCTATTGTGAGTTAGCTAACCAAAAAATCCACTATATGGCATCAGCATCCAGTGAGGGGCCTCCTAATATGTCACATGATCATTTTTCACCCAGCCAGGATGAGTAATATGTCGCCAGTGGCCTGTTTCATGTTTTTCGTAGGACCTCTTATTGTTTTTCTCTGTTAAGTCTCCTTTGTTTTATGCATGTTTATCAAATACTTTTTCATTAAAACCATCGTACTTTATTCAGTTTTGAATGCTCTTTCGATTGGCGTTGTCGTTGATGGCGTATCTTTTACAAGTTGTTCATAATCAAACGATTTTAGTGAAAGCTGACCTGCTCCTGATATGGCCTCAACCACAGCCATATCAAGTTTAGTTCACATTTATTTTTTCTCCTGACAAAATTACACAATACAAACTTTTTTTTTGTTTCAGATATAAAATAATGTCTGACAACATGAATAAGAGTTGATTATGGACTGAATTGTATGGACTAAAGTGCAAATGCCAATTGTTTAAACAACTTCATTTTTCATGGAAAATCCTGTTTTGAATCCACTTTTGATTAACAAAAAGAATTATTTAATATCATGTTTATTCATTTTACACCAAAACTATTTAATTTGAGCAGAACGGCACTATGAAACTGAAAAAAATCACGATATGTAGAGCATAGAACAAGGGTGGCCATATCATGTGCATATGTTCCTGATATGGCCACTAGGTAAACTTTTGGAATTTCTTTTTTTTTGGACCAGTAAAACTGTTTTTATGGGGAATGCAATTTTTTTTATGAAAGTCCATTTGCCTGAGAACGATTTACAAAAAAAAGTTTTGCTTTTTTTTTTCAAAATGACGGCTAGAAAAATTCTCACATCTTAGCATGGCCATATCAGGGACACCCACCTTATTATTGTAAAAGTGTGTATGAAGTAGGTTGTTTTAAAGAAAGTGGACCCTCAGTATCCTGAAGAAGGGATGGGTAAATAAAATGTGGACAACCAATAACTCAGCTGAGATTTGATCCTTGACCACATACTTGCTGGCAATCCAATCTATTGCGAGACTGATGCTTATACCTTATGAACACTGGTGCTGGTGTTTGTCCTTTCTGAATACTTTAATAAGTTTATTATGAGACTATCTTATTTTAGAACTCAACCAATATAAGATTTTTAGAGACATATTAATAATGTATAATACAGTTGTTATTAGTATTTAAATCATGACTTTTTTGTCATTTTTGCCATGATTGATTTAGGCAGGACACTTTGTCTAAAGATTCAGCCAAAACAAAATTAGGTGTTCAAGAACTCGTTTAAAAATCCAATTATATGCTTTAGAATAGTTCAGTTGTTGTTCCATAATTGTTTCCATTGTGTGAGGAGGAAGATGTATTTTTGGCTTGTGACAGGTATCTGTACTAAAAAATTATATTGAATCATAGAAGGAAATGTTACATTGCGAGAATCTCAAAGATTGTGATAGTGGCGGTATTCTTTTTTTATTTCATACTTAAATCCCTCATTCATGAAAAATCAAATGTAATTTCAATCAAACAAATAAACTGAAAATTATAGATTTAAGTAGTGCTTGAAAACACTTAAAAATAAAGACTTAAGATTTTGTGCAATAAGCCTTGAGCCCTTGATGTTTTCTCTATTTGGGTGAGCTTCATAGAATTCAAAAGCTCCTTCCAAACACAATAATTCAAACACTCGCAGCTGGTCAAATGGTCTAAGGCCTCGCTCTCATAATAGACCAAGTTGCTGCTGACGGTGATATGAGTATTTTAATCCCATTCGGGTGTACTGAGTATATTTTTTCCTAAATGGTTTTCCACTCCCCTTCCACACAAATGTGAATATACTTACTCTAATATTCAACCCTCCTTCTCCCTAACACATTAGCATAATTAGTAAATATGTGTACAACCCAAACAAAGAGTTAGATGTGATGACAAAAAAATACAGGTTGCAAGCAAGCTTTGTCTGAATCCATCTTTAAGTTCTAGGTTGACCTAGACATGATGAGATGATAACCATATATAATAAATGAGTACTACTTGCATACTTTCATCTCTTTCACAGCCTTTCAAGTGCACATAATCTGAAATATTCCTGATTGATTGGAAATCAGCCAGGGATTGTAGTACAAATTCCATTAAGAACAACCACATATTTATTAAACTTTGCTTGTTTTAGTTGTTAATTTTGTTATTATATATTTAGATAAATGCTATTATAGTTATTTCAATAAGTTTGTAAAAGGGCGCTATCACCAGGAACAGACCTAATACTGGAATCAATTTCAATTAAATGAAAAATGACAACTTAGACATGGGAATTGAACCCAGAAAGACTGAAGAGTGACCCTGGATAAGAGAAAAACCCGGATGGCTCAGTGGGAGAGTATTGGAACACATATCCAAAAGTTCTGGGGTCAGGTCCTTTGTTCAGGTTGGCCTTTTACACTTATTTAACCTTATAGTTAGGCCTAAATTACTTGGTGTATTTTGTGTGTGTGGTGTTATAAGGGCTAGTTTCATATTGTACTATTTATTACCCCCAGTTTGATACAAGTAATAATACTTTGTGTTATGATTCAAAGTCAATAAATATAGGATAAAAGAATTTTAAAGAATTTTACTTGATATTGTTATTTTATAATAATGGAGAGTGATAAAAATAAAGAAAAGGGAAAGATAAACTAATAATAGTAAATTTGATTAAGAAAGCCCACCTAGGGAAAGAGGAAAAAGGTGGGAATAACCCGTTGCACAAAAGTGACATCTTGTTTCTTTCTTCTGTCTTCTATAGTAGATGTAGTCACACACACATTTAAACACAAATAGAGTAATTAATATGTCGACATTGTTGCCATATCAAACACAAATATAGGCAACAATGGCGAAATATTACTCTAGTTGTGTTTAAATGTGTGACTAATTCTAATACAGAAGAAAGGAAGATGATGTCACCTTTGTGCATTGGATTCCTCACACATTTTTCCTCCTTCCTTGTTGGATTTTCTTCATTAAATTTACTCTTATTAGTTTATTTTTATTGTAAATGTAAATTATTTAATTTATTTTTCTAAGTTCCACAAATTTAATAATAGTATTATATTTGGAAGAAGGTATAGGAAAGGTGGATATAAACATATAAAAGGGACGAACACAATATGGCTTTTTCAATGAAAAGAACACAATTCACATTTTACATTGCTGCCATTGGACAAAGAGGTAATGGTTTCCTCTTTTAAAAAAATTCCACTGTAAAAGCCATATTATGCTTGTCCCTTTTATATGTTTCTATCCACCTTTCCTATACCTTCTTCCAAATATAATACAATTACCTCATAAAGCGAAAAGAGGTTTTCCTTATAGAGCTACATTAAATGTAATAATAGGTAAGTTATATATTTGCAGCCTAGGTACTAAAATTACAAGTACTATTTGAACCATGTTCTAAGTTAAGAGTAACAAAACAAGTTGGGTCTCATCTTTTAAAATTATATTATTAATAAAGGTTTCCATAAACTCAATAATTAAATATAAGTTACTAATATACTCAAAATGGTTTCTGGTAAAGGAGAGCATTAATGTGTTTCAGAAAATAGACCTAAACTAGAACACTTTTCTACATTTAAGGAACTTTCCAAACATTGATTGTAAAATCACAGATATCAACATTGTGTTGTATTACTGTTATGAATGTGATTTCGATGCTCTCATATTTATCTTTTGAAAAATTGTATATTTATTATCAAATTTGTTTTACTGTAAGTATTTCTAGCTACCATTTATAATTTTGGACGATACCTTTAATCTTTGTTTATACAAATTGGAGGTATTAGCTTTATGTCTGAATGTTATCAATTTTACAATATCTTGCTTAAGTCCTTTGGTTGAACTTGGTGTTGACTTGACAATCATATTGTGGCATATTTATCAAGAATAATTTTTATTATTAGTATCAGTCTTATTTCAAATTTTACATCTTTTTACACAAAATTCTTAGTAGATTATAAAACATGCCTTTCGATAACTATAAATTTGTTCTCAGAAAACACACAAAGAAAATTAATGTCAGTCAAATAACTTATGATCTCTATTGGAAATATTTATTTAAGGCTCTTTAGCTTGATGTTGTTTCAAATTATCTCAACAAAAATAAATGGGGACTAAAATTAATCTTTAGCAAAGAAAATATTCTTATAAAACACATTTAGTTAACACAATAACTTAATCAAAAAATAATGAAACAGGTGCAGTTACATTCAATATAAATATAAACAAAAATATTCCAGTGATATTCATATTTTATTGATTAAAGCAATAATAGCCACAAAACATGGATTTTAACTTTTCATATAGAGACATTAAACAGTTTTATAGATTGTTGTTTAAGGCCCAATATTGTAGTTAAACTGTAAATTATTTTTATCAAAACAATATCCATGAAAACACTTTAGTGGATTGTTTTTTTTAATGTGAAAGCTAATTTTGCTAACCAGAAGAAAGACGTATTTTTACTACGATCACTTTAAAATAAATGCTATTTGCTTCAGTGGCCACACGGTCTAAGGCGCTACTCTCGCAATAGACCAGACTCCCATGGGTACACTTCCTCTAAGTCAAACCTTCCTAATCCTATATACATTATTGTAATTAGTACAAAGGCATACAACCTAAATGGAAAGTAAGACGCGATGCTAAAAAAAAGTCCCCAATGATTAAACTTTATACAATATTATATAATAGTCATAAATTACTTAACCTTGTGTTAAGCCAATATTAAAACAATAGTGAGACATTGTAAATTTGGGTTTAATTAATATTGCTCTTTTTAATTAGTGGAAGACTGCAGGGGAGAGATGATTTTGGATAGTACACTTTTAAAGTTGCAATTTACACAATTTTGTGGGGCCAGGGGGCGGGTTTTCTGTAGTCATGATGGACTGAAATATGTATTTTGACATTAGATGTTTAAAAACAAGTACATTTCTTAATGTTGCAGTTTTCAAATTGCCTTGAACTAAACTATTATCAAAAATGCTACTATTTCACTTTTTGTGATATGAATAAAATGTGCTTAATCGGAAATAATTATTTCAATGGCTGTTCAGGTCTTGTTGCCATAGGGAAATACTGTGATATATGTTATAACGTTTACCTCATTATCCAAGTGTTTATTGGATATATTGTAACTAGTCATTTGATTTACTCTTCGTAATAAAGGCATTCCCAACATAAAAGTGGACAGTATAAAACGGTTATTATTTGTATTTTCAACATGTTTTGTTAAACAGTAATTTTATTAACACAGATGCCATACCCTTATAAAAATATTTTCTTTTTTTAATGTCAAAACATAGTTTGATTTGGCTTTATCTAAAGTTTTTTAGATCATGTATGTTATACCTTATAAATAACACACAAAAATATTTACATTAAGATTTTTTAAAAGATAAAAAAGTTATATTTACAAAAATCAACAAATAAGGCTTTAATTACAGTTAATTTTGTAACGTCAATTTTTATTTTAATATCACATATTAAAATACATTTCTTAACATTCATTGTGTATACAAAAATGTTGTGCTTCGTCAATATTTTTCATAAGATAAGTTTAATTTCATCATTTATCATATATGCGGCAGATTTTGTTTTTTTTTATTAAAAGAGGTCTCTGGTTTGAATGCAAACAATCTTTTCTTGTCTAAACATAGTCAGTTCTACAATACTTATGCAGTAACCTGAATAACTAGCATAGGTTTTGTTGTGGCTGAGACCATTTCTGAATCCTAGACAAATGCATACATAGAAAGACAAACTGATGAATTACAAACTGCTTGTCACTTTAACATTAACAGATGAAATTATCAACAAACACAAACTAAATGTAATCCTTTAATTAAATTATCATGTTTTGTTAAATTCGTATTACTTGAGAAGGGAAACTGGTTCTCTTACTTTCTACTTGTTAGAAAGATTTATCAGAATTTGTTCAAAGAGCCTAAATAAATGAACAGATAGAAAAATCATCAATGGCTATTAAAAAACCATTTTAGCATTAATTTGAACCTGTAATAACTTTATCACTGTCTTAAATGCGCTTATTGACATTATTGTCATATGATGAGGTTTGTAATAGTACTAGTTAAAGTACAGGACATGCATTTGTGCCATGAGCCTTTATCTCCACCTTTAACTAAAGTGTTCATTAGTAAAACTGAGTTACTCATCGACATACGTGTAAAGAGGAACTATATTTATTTTCATCCTGGTTTTAGTTGTCTGAAATTGATGTTTAACTGAATGACTGTCTAGGAAAAGGAACGTTTCCACTAACAGGGTGGTTCCAACTGTTAATAACCTGTCTATAAAGCTTTAAAGAAAGAAAGTATACAAACATTTTACATGATAGTAACATATTTTATAGGTACTTAATTAAATATTTATTATTTAACCTATCTGTCTATTAAATTGGTTAAAGTTAGCAATTAAGATTTTTATGTATTTTTTCATGTTAAATCAAAAATAATCAAATTACTTAAACAGGAAATGTATCATTTTCAATCTTTGCTCTTAATAGCCACCTCACACCTGAAAATAAAATATAAGATTACACTTGAATCAGAAAATATTTTGAAGTGAAGTTTTCAGCATCCTTTATTTGACAATATTGAAAGTGAGGTCAGTTTAGTAGTTTCTTCCTTAAAATAATTATTTTTTAATGTTGTAATTTTTTTAAATATGGTAAAACTGTTACACTGGTCTCAATTCCACTATTTATTTTAATAGAATACATAAAACTGCACGAAGACGTGACACCTCATTGTATTGGAATTTATCATACTTGTGGGTTAGTTCTTAGGGAGGTGAGTAACTCAGTTATTGGAACTTGTCCACAGACAAGAAAGAAACAGACTCTCAACCTTACGGGGGTTTTGTTGTTCTCCTTTTGCCAGCTTGAGTCCTTACACACTGAGCTTCGCTAGTGTCACTGCTGGGTGATTATAGGACTAACTGCAGCGATCCTAGTGTAGAAGGACTCAAGCTGCCAAAAGGAGCACAACCATTTTAGCCTGGAGGTTGATTGTCTGGGTATATTATTTGTCTGCGAACTTGGCTCACTTTCAGGTGAGGCCTAAAATAATTTTGTATTTGTATTGGTTGTATTGCCCAGATACTAGACCTGCTAGTGCTACAGTTGAACATAGTGTAAGTTGTGTGAATATGTTATTGTATAGTTTGATAAAAATAATGAAAAAAAAAATATAATTTTAAATTTAATTAAAAAAGCTCTCTAGCGAAAGAGCAAAAGTGTGGAAAGAATCCAATGCACAAAGGCAGCATCTTCTTTCTTTCTTCTATTGTATAAATAGTCAAACACAAATTTTAACACAAATTGAGTAATATTTCGACATTGTTGTAAAACAAAAAAGAGAAAGAAGAGGGAATACACTTTTCAAAAACACTAAATTACTTCATTTTGAATTCAAATGAAATGGTTAGAAACACTGCCAACTGTCATAGGCTTTGGCTGCAGCTATTCAAAATAAATACCTAATATAAATTAAAATAGTTAATGCTTAGTTGGAAAGGCGGTTATAATAACAAAGTAGAAACAATATATATATATAAAGTGTTGATCTTTTAGGAAGAAACTCTCTTCTATTAATAAAATTCAAATAGCCAAAGCTATTTAGTCCCATCTAGATATCATGTTCTAAAAATTGAAAAATGACACCTGTACACGGGAATCTAGCCCGTAACCTTTGGCTTAGTGTGCCAATCCTCTAACCACTGAGCTATTCTATAATGTTCCTGTGCCCGAGGTCATTCTTCACTCAAATTTTAAGGCAGAGTCTATGATGGACGTGCGGAAATCGTCGGCTACAATTGTGTGATTTATTAATATCACGATTTATCAGATAACACCACCACCTTCGACTCGGTAGTTGGCTTATTGCTGCCACTTGTACAATTATTAAATTGTAAGGGATCACATATAATAAGAATCAAATAGCCAAAGCTATATTGTGTCTAAACAATGAGTGTCCATTCACTCTCTAAGAGAATGTGTAGTCAGGCCTATATATTCTGCATCACATGATTTGCTCTATAGTTGATATACCAAGTTATTTGTTTTGCAGTTTTAATGACCAGGGATTTTGCATTCCAATTTAATAACTTGGCTGTTGAAGGATATAGCTGGGAAGTGGATTCCATATGTGCTACAGCGAGGGTCACGGTGGGGGTATGATCTGAAAAGAAAAACTTACTACCCATGGAAACAATTATTCAATTTGTATTTAAATGAGTATGTGACTATTTCTATTATAGAAGGTAGAAGAAAAAAAGATGTCACCTTTGTGCATTGAATTCTTCCTATATTTTTCCTCTTTCCCTAGGTGGGCTTTCTTCAATAAATTTACACTTATAAGTTTATTTTTTATTTTTCTTTATTTTTTTTAATTTCCATTATTATTATTATTATTATTATTTAGCTATTGGGCCACCTCATTGTTAAATATTATTCTGTATTTTGAAATTGCTCACTATATACCCTTTGACAAATTAGCCAAGTGCCACTGTGCAACCAAACTGTATTTGTGGATAGTTCTCCACACTTGTTAGAATACATATTGATTAGATATCCACATTCCCTTCTTAGCTGTGTTGAGCAGAACCTATGTGGGATTGGTCAGATGGGGACAGAATGGATTATTACTTATCAAAGATACAGTTTTAACAATCTATGCATACTCTGGTAACTTAAAACTCAGGTTTAACTACAAGGTGGACACTCAAACTCTAGAATAAAATTCCACCATAATTCCCAGTTTACCTAGCAACAAAATCATTTTCCCAATTTTTAAAAATGGCTTTTTCTCCAATTGTCAGACTGAACGAATGATTTTGAATCAAAATGTTTTGTAAAATGTGTGATGAACACTCTGGCAAATTTTAGAACTTAAGCAAGAGTATTACTAAATGGTATCTATACCCAATCACTAAGCCATTATATTATTGAAGTTTTACCCAATTCATCACCATATAAACTCAAATATGTTTTAAAACACTTTAAATTACTTATAGCTGAGCTCTTGTTACAAAAAATTGCTTACCAACTATTGTCGGACGATTTTCCAGCGTGTCATCACAGTTAAGACTTCTTTACATCCCTATTATGTAAATGCTAAAAGATTCAAGTAGTATGATTTTTCTGAAAATTTAATACAAAATTAAGTTTGTCTAGTTTAGTGACACCTTTAAAAAAACTCTTAATAATATAAAATTCCTGATGGACGGAAAAATTCAAGTGCTTTTCTAGGGTTTTTTTCCCGATGTTCCAATTTCAATAATAATTCCCAGTTTTTCCTGTCAGTGGCAACCCTGAATTACAACCCATGCTTAGTGTTATAATGTCCTTTGTATCAAATTGGTTATTCTCAAGTTACAGTGGAGCAACAAAACGTAATTTAAGCTATTTTATTATACTTTCAAACTTAGAAATTAACATTTTAATTTTTAATCTTGGTGAAATATTTATTTTTCACTAAAAAAAAGGTAAATTTGATAGCTTGTGATTATAGCCGAAAAGTTTTGCTATGCTTTAGCGACTGCCGATATAATTATGGTAATTTTGAACATAAATAACTAAACATGTAAACTTATAAGTGGAAATAACGTGAAATGAAATTGTCCTGAACAAGTCAAATTAAGATTTTCAGTGTAAATGAAAGCATACTTTGATGTTTGCTTTTCTTTGTTTGGGACAAACAATCATATCGATGTGTGATAATTTTGTCCATTCTACAATTTGTTTGTACTTAATAAGATTCTATATAATAAATGAAATATTTACTGTACGTAGTGTTCATTTATTCATAAAAATGTATTTGTACAAAAATAACTTTACTCCGATACCAACATGTTTTGAATGATATTTAAAGAAGTTAGATGATCCACTCTACTGATACCATTGAACAATAAGGTTATTATCATCCACTGTCTCATCTATTGCTACTTCCAATGTTTCCACCATTTTCTTACAAATATCCTGGGTTTTCCTAAAAAAGTTCCTATTTTTCCAGACAAGTTAGATTGAAGTAAAAAGGAATGAAATTCCATTTTTCATAAAATAGATGATTGTGAAGTCCTGTAACTTACCCTTATCATCATCATCATTATCGACTGTTTTCAACCTGTGGCCAGGTCACTATAGTAAAATGCCTCGATCTTCCTCTAGTCTTCTACCATTCTTCCTCCTTTAGTTGCTTTCATTCTTCTTCTCTCACTTGCACACTTTATTTGCTACTCCCATTTCTTTCTGGGCCTCCCTTATGGTCTTTTTCCTGCATACTTCATTTACATCATTTTCTTTGGTGTCTTCTCTCTTTTTCCACCCTCATTAGATGCCCTGTACCATCTCAGTCTTGCTTCCTCTACTATCTCCTGTACTCCCTGTAACCCCACCGTTTCCTAGTCTATTTAACATTCAATGTCCATGTGTCTGCTGCGTGTATGACAATGGGTACAAAGTACAACATTTCCTTACACTTCAAGGGCACTTCTCTTCTCATTAGATCCTCTCTACTTCCACCCTTCACCTCACTCACACATTTAAAGGATCTTTTCCAGTATCTTCTCATATATTTTTGTACAGTGGAACATCACTGTTTTCACCCTATAATTTGTACACCTCTTCCTGCCTTATTTCTAGGAAATAGGTTTTATAACTCCCTTTTTCAATTCTCCCGGTACCTTATTCTTCTTCTAAATCACTCACAGCACCCTGTATAACCATTGAAAACATATTTCATCCGCAGCTCTTATCATTTCCACAGTCAGTTTGTCCACATCCGGTGCATTTTCCTATTTCGTCCTCTTAAATGCATTATTCACCTCTTTATTTATGGGACCTCTTTCCTCCTCTTCTTCTAATTCTTCCTGCTCCTTTGTTTCACTCTCATCCATAGTTCTTTTTCTTCCTCTCCTGTATTCAACGTTCTCCCTTCCTCAACCATCATTATATTTCTTGTCTTTTCTCTCTCCTCTTTCTTACCTGTCTATTTAACACCTTACTTCCTTTCTCGTCCCATTCCAGCATTTCTGTACATTTTTGTATCCAATCCTTCCTGGCTTCCCGTAAGTTGTGTAATATTTTAAAACCGGATGATTTAGGTTGATGGGTAAATATTAAGGCTGTCAAACTCGATTCCTCGATAGCTCAATACCCTCGATTCCTACTGGTATTGAAAGACTCGAGGATCAATCTTAATATTATGATTCTTGCTACTTCGATTCTTAGCTCTCAATAAAACTGGCAACCAAACAAAACGGCAACATTCTGAATAGGTAATAATCAATTATATCTCATACTAGTTTAGTTGGCATTTCACTTAAATGCCGGCAAATTGTAAATATACAGTATTGGCCCGACTATAATATGATCCTAACATTTTGAGGTGTTCTACATGAAAAATAAATTGTCTTGAATATATTACGACCCAACATTATGACAGTAACAAGAGGTAGAAACTTACCAACTTTGACATACTTTTTTTATAAAAGTTTATTGAGATTGTCAGAATACATGAATCGATTCTAAACAAACATTAGATATATCAGACCGTGTATATCAAAAGCTACAATATTTAGATTAAATTAAGATGGCTACTCTCCTGTAGGCCTAATTATATTCTTTGTTGTGTTTCAATTTTTAGTATTTTTTTAGCTCTTTGAATAAGACAAATTTAATAAAAATAGAACAAAAATTGACATAGTTAATAAAAACGGAGCCAAAAACATATTTAGTTTAGTTCAATATATTTAGAGCATAGTTCAATATATTTGATATATCATTCCCAAAACTTCACCTATTTCTGGTAAGTTAGAGTGTGTCAAATTAATTATGGTGGACGACTTTAAATTTTTGTAAAGTGTTAAATATATTCTTCTATCCACTATAAAATCCACAGTTTGTTGTATCAATTTTGAGTTTATTTGAATTTTTTGTTTGATTTTCAGTTTTGAAGACTTGTATTGTGTTGAATAAATAACTATAAGATTGTGAGACTCACGTTTCAAGCAAATATGTGTTGTAATGGTCGAGTCCAAGTTTCGCATTGAAGGGGAGTAGGGTATATCAGGCATGGTAGATTTTCTATACAATGACAGTTATTACATATCTAAAATAAAAAAAGGGTTTTGACTGCTTTTACATAGGTAATCGCTTTTATTTGACGAATTTACAGTTTTATTTGCAACAAATGTTATAGGCCTAAGCAAATATATTTTCATTCTTTTATTAATGTTTTTACAATAATTTAAAATTTTGATGTATACAACTATTATCTTGTTTGATTACTTGCCACCAGTATGGTATTTAAGTTTTATTTCCAATGTCATTAAGTCAAAATAGTGCACTTTCATTTAACTGTCCTATTTGGTGAATTGAATAGACTTGTGTTCTCAACAACTGTTAATTAAACTCTTGTTTAGTTGTTTTTTATTTAGAAACATTTGATACAACGAGGCTTTATTTTTAGGTAGTAACACATGTTCACTATAATGTAATTCCTGATTATTTTATTATTTTGATGATATGATAGAATACTTAATAAAAGAGATATTTTTCTTTAGGTGTTATATGGTTTATTAAATAAATACAAAACAACACAGTTCAGTATTAATAAATATGTAATGTACAGTATGAAATCACTTGACAGAATGCCTCTTGTTGAGGTCACATAATATTATAATAAATTAATGTAGGTTCATTGTTACAAACTGTCACATTACAATTATCTTACAGTTTAAATTTTTTAAATGTATGACCTTGAAAGCTTTTTAGTTTTTTGGTATGTTATAAAGTCGAATACCTTTAAAAAATGCATATGAGGTTGGATGCTTGGGAAAAAAAATATTCAAAAATCGGAATTGAAAAAAATAGTTGTGTGACATCTATGGTAAATATAATCTGTCATTTCTAAAGCAGAGTCAAATCCACCATTTTATAAATCCAAATCTCCAATCTACCTTTGAATCTTGAATCTGAATTTGTATCTTGGGAAAAATTATAAACATAAAAGGAAATATAAATATAATAGAATAATAGAAAATAAAAATAGTGGCTTTAAAAAAATTTACTCCAAAAATTGAAAAATAAAATCTTTTTTTAAGGATATGATTCCCAAATTCGAAAGTTTCTCTAATCCTCAAGTCTCGAATATCCTTAAGGATTCAATGTCCCATCCCTAGTAATTTTGCAACCCAATGTTTCAGAGGTTATAAGGGATGTTTGAATCAGAATGCCTAGTTCAATTCACTTTTTCTTCTATACAAAGACCAACTATTTATAAAATTCACAAATATTCCGGTGTATTTATAGAATGTAGTGATATTCCCTTTGTTTTTGTTTTGTTTTTTGCATAGTCGACCCATTCCCAGTTTTCAAGGTGTGTGGTAACCCTGTGCTCTCTTTAATGCTCTGTAA
Source organism: Timema californicum (assembly GCA_902141385.1). NCBI lineage: Eukaryota > Metazoa > Arthropoda > Insecta > Phasmatodea > Timematidae > Timema > Timema californicum. The sequence continues at coordinate 189,208 of CABFOW010000404.1, forward strand.
CACCAAGTCAGACCCCATTTTTCCAACCTTCATTTTTATGTAACATGATTTTATTTTAAAATAAGTATTTTTCATGTTTGATCATCTATTATCCCTTGTAGTATTCAAGCCTTCAATTGTATTTGTTCTCAAGTTTGACTGGTAAAATTTAGTCATTTAAACACAAATACAATCATGGACTTATTTATCAACAAAGTATTAATTTATTGAAGACTAAGGCTGTTTGTATATACCTCCTCTAACATATCATCCACACAATTAATGAGTGAAACTCGAAACCATATAAATAAACAAAATTGTGGCACAACCAAATAAATTAAGACATTTGGGGAAAGTCCAAAAAACATAAACACACAAAGAAATTATTATTCATAGGGAATGGTATCCAATCCTTCACAAACTTGATTACAGAAAATCCATAGTAATAATATTCCTACACTAGCCCCATGGCTTCTTTGGTGCTGACTGACAACTTTGAAAAGTTACCAGACCAAATTATGTATCCCTACGCCGAACCATATGATCCGCAAACACATGTGTTTATCAGCTGTCAATTCCTACGGTCAAAATTTAGGTATATACCTAAATGTTGACTCTCAGAAGTCAGCTGTGAGCTGTCAGTCAGCACCAAAGAAGCCACGGGGTTACTGTACATGAAAACACACAATGTAGAACAACATTCAAAGATAACACACACTGTATTCACAATCATTATTTTGCTTGGTTAAATAGTTATTTTCTTTTTCATGCGACTCAGTATTCTTATGAGCCTTTTTGGCTTCAAATTGCTGAACGAGTCACTTCAACTTGGAAGTCATATTTTAATGTATTTTATTTCTGTGATTTCAAATACTACTTTTAATAGTGTTACATTCAGAGTTAATAAAGTAGCGACAAGAAAGTGTTCCCATGTACCTACTTATAATAATTGTGAATCAAATAATGGAGTAATATTATGGCAAGATCATAAAAAGGGAAGATAGGGAAAGTAATAACAGGTGTTTATCTTTAAGTAGGTCAAGTGGCTGGCTATTATTATTATTATTGTATGCCTTTACAAGCATCATATGCTTATTGCTGTTTGACAATCCCTCTTTATAGGAATCTGTAAATGTTGCTCCCAAGAGGGCCAGAGTGGATTTCAACATCCTCCGCCTAACTACTTTAAACCTAGTACAGACACACTCCTCACTGTGAAAGGGGAAATGCACATTTTACCAGTGAAAGCTTTTTCGATCATAGCTGGATTCAAATCCAAGACCCTTAGCTTAATAAGCAGATATGCTGCCGACTGAGTTAAGAGCTCCAACAGTAAGTAGTTAGAGTAGCTTAGCAACTACATTTGGTCCAAACCCCATTAAAAGAGAAGACACAAAACTTGAACAGTCCTTCATTGCAATTATATTATGGCAACCCATTGTTTTATTTCTGTAGTCAAGGGGGAAGTCTGCCACACTATTTTTTGTCATCAAACAATACAGTGAAGACCATATGCCATTCTCAAAACAAGATAATGTCATCTGCTGCCATATTATTATTAGACATTGAGGGGAAAGTCACCTACTATCTCTTTGTGCCAACAATGTGTCGATTGTATAATGTGTAAATTCCAGTTACCATCTGAAGTGATTGCCGACTGCACACACTCATTAATTATAGAAGACAAGTGGGTCCCAAGGGGAAAAAATTATGAGGCAACCTACCAAATAGACACTGCACTCCAAATCTGTCATCTGAGCTGTGTAGCTGCAAACTGGACTTAATCTTTAACACAACAAATTTTCCGGCACTGCACTAACAGATGTGAATTGCTGACCATGGATCAGCAGTTCTATTACATAGATTAAATTTTTTTTTAAACACTAGGGATAATAACATGCCAATCCCCAACTATTTAAGCATCACCAACTGCTAGCGGTTATGTTCTCACAACAATCAAAACACTTTCATTAGTCTCTACCCAATACACTGCTCACAAACAAAAGAGTCACGAGCACCGCCAGATAAGTGGCTTCTTTAAATTTCAAAGTCCAAATGTGTTTCTATGAATGTAGACATTTTAGGCTGCTGTCAATCACAAAGTCCTCCTTTTTGTGTGACATAGAAATGTTTTGAGTATTGTCTTCATTTTGGGACATTTTGATCTGGTCAAGACACCTTTGGTGCCCCTTTGGGAGCGATGGGATTACCTATGGGGGCACTAAGAGGCATGTAGAACGTTCAAGTTGGGCCCCTCCAAGCGCATTTTTCACTTCTTTATGACTTATAAGCAAAAAACTATTCTCACTTCAAGTTTATGCCTTTGCCTGATGCTGAAACATTTTAGAAACTATTGGAATATTTAGCAAACACGCCACCACAGCTCTAGTCAGGCCAGTATAGTGCGTTTAGAGAAACTGTTCTCTCCACATGTGTTTTTGTATCTTTGTCTTTTTTGTAGTTTTGCTGGTAAGTCTTAAACATAATATACTAAGCATGGTATTTTTTTTCTGTGTCTACTCAGTATTAATAGGTCTGGGTTATATAAGATTATTAATATTTAAAATGGCTCAGTAACTCTCTTAAAAAATTGAGAGCCAATCTCTAATAGGTAAACACATGTTCTAGAGTTGCTGTGTCACTTTTAACACTGAATGCATTTAAAAGTCTTAAAAAGGATTTATAATCAAAACAAATGCGATAACACCACCACCTCCTCCAATATTTATTTAAGTTTTGGTGAGCCTAGCTCTGTATATGCACCTATTTTGACATTATTTTACTAACACTTAATAACTTTATTCTTAGTTTTAGAACATAATTGGTGAAAGCAGGAAAACCAAAGAAAAAATGTCGACAATATAGTTAGTAATATCCGAAGTATTGATTTATACCAGCACCAATAAACCAGCAGCTGCCAATGTGCCTATTATGGGAAAAGTTATTTCTAATGAGGCAATGAAGCCTTACAGACTGATAGAACATTTAAAGAAGTCACATCTCGATAATATAGATAAAAGCTTGACTTTTTTTTCCAATCACTTTATGACAAATTTCAAAAGCAGCCAACATTGTTAAACATGAATCGCAATGATTCATAACAAAACACTAAAGGTTTGCTTACATCACACAACATTTCAGTGGTGGTTGCTAAATCTGAAATGCCACATACAATTGGTGCTGAGCTCATCCTATCATTAGTCAGTGAGTCATTGCAAAAGTAAGCACACATTATAACTAAAACGATTACTCTCGGCAACAATTCAGTGCAAATATGCATAGGTGAAATGCCTGGAAATGTGGAAGATACACTCCACCACAGTAATGACAACAGAACTTGCATTATAGCTAAACTTTGCCTGATAATGAATCTTTGCTTCTTGTATATGTTCTCTTTATAATGGAAGAAAGTTTGGCTTGAGAGTTGTTATTTGCAAGGCAACTAAAAACCTATAATAAAGTAGAATCAATGTTTCGTGTTGTTGAGTTCTTCATATAAAATAATATTCTGCTTTTTAGCATACTTGCTGATACAGCTGATGGTTCACAATCAATGACTGGTGGATACAGAGGGTGTATTTCATACAAGAAAGAAAGTTGTCCCAAACCTCATTTCCATTATCGTCATTCATCATCATCTAATATTTCTGGAACTCTGTGTTAAGAATGTTAAACATTTTCAATGTTTGCTACTTGTATTTAAGTTTGTTGGCTATCAAAAGGCAACTCTTTTTGATGTTTTTATATCCTTTTCGACACTAGAAGTTTTTTGAAGGCATGAATGCTTTTATCAGTGATAACTCAAGAAATCAGGCATGACATTGCTGAGTAGTCAAAACTATTTTCAAAGTTTAGTGAAAAGAATTTGGAGTTACAAGTAAATGAGGTCAATCTTATTAAAGCCAAATCAGTTGTATCTGCGCTTATTTCAAAATTACCTCTATTCAACCGCAATATAGGCCATCATGGGCTATTCATATTTTCAAGCTTGTATGGGCTAGAAGAGAAAGGCGTGATACAAAAGATATTCTGCAATTATTTTGTGACCATTTGAATATGCTGCATGGAGATATTATGTCAGAGCGATTTGAGGATCTTTTTTTGATGAAAATTCCAGACTGAGTAGTAAATACAGTTTCAGATACTGAGGAAGTTGGGACAGTGGAAGACAAGCTAATTGAGTTACAAAATATAATTGGGCTGAAGTCATTGTTTATTAAATCGAACTAAGATTTTTTGTTAAAGAATTAGATTTCTGATCCCTATCCTGTACAATGGAGAGTGGTTAAGAAGCACCTGGTTGCATTTCCAACATCATATTTGTTGGAAAGTGGTTTTAGTGTGGTCTTTCCACGCAAATAAATTGACTCCAGATTGATTACTAAATGTGGTGATTTAAGTCTTAAGCTAAGTGACTTTTTGTTAGACATTAGAAACTGGTATCGCTTCTCAAGACCAGTCATTGCAATAAGAATTTACTTAACAAATAAAACTGTAGTAGCCTATCTAATAATCTTACTAAATGACTATTGGACTTTGATTAAATGTGCCAATATATGAACTGTATTGTGCAAGCTGCTAATCTAAATAATGATAGTTACAGTGTAGGATAGGTGGCAATGGGTATGTGTATATGGAGTCATGAGGGTGGTAACTTGAAAAAGTTTGGGAACCACTGCTTTAAACTGATAGATTTTATTTATTTTAATCGGAATTATCTATATAAATATATTCTTAAATTATTTGTGTTCAAACTTTTTTTAGGGCTATCTTTTGATTCACTAGTATGAATTGTCACTTAATCCAGCTGACTTCACCTCCAATTGATTTGGATTAGGCTACACCTACACTGGCACCAACTGCCCGATCTGACCCGACTGTGAGTCATTCCAATGTTGGTTGGCAAAATTCATACATGGTTTTTTCATTGCTTGTTTCGTCCCGGCTACATACACTTTCTCTCCAAACTCAATACACATTCGGGAGTTGTTTGTCTTTTTCGAGTTTCCTTCAATCACTCCTAAAATTTAGTCATGGGTTTCTATGGTCATCCTATGATATTATTTAAACTTATCCAGTTTGTTTAGCGCATCTTACTTCCTGTTCAAGTTATACACATGTGTATGAATTACACTAATTAGTTATGGATGAGGAAGGTTGAATTTAGAGGAAATGAACCCATATTTGCATGGAGGGATAGACCGGGATTCAAACCCTGATCTACCTGTCATTGGCAGTCTAGTTTAACACTAGAGTGATGCTTTATACCACGCGACCACCAAACAGGTCAACTGTTAATAAACCACTAAATGCTAAACACAAAGCTCTCAAGCAAATACTATCTTCTTGGAAAGGGAATATTAAGTTGAATCTGACAATTTATACGAAGAAAACACAAATTAATCATTAAAAATTTTATATGATAATAATTTTCACACTTCCATACATCCCCATTGTTTGGATCTATAAATCTGAAAAGGTTTTAAATTCACATTTTTCAGTTTATAAAAAACATAATAATTTTGAGAAAAAAAAATTACTTCAACATTTTTAGAGAACTGGTACCAATCTATATCCCTAAGCAATCAGTTATGGTAGTTTTTATTTTTCACATCACAAAGCACACATCTACTTTTAAGTTTACTGACCCAGCAAATTCTGACACGTCACCATGCTTTATGTAATTTAACCCAAACAAAATAAAAACAGTAAACACTGCCTGTGAATACTAGAACATAAGTTGTGAAGAGACACTCCTTTTATCTGAATACTTGGACCAAGCATTGTGAGTCTATATTTTTTCAGTGTGGTCGTTGCAGCCCACATACAATTGCCCAGGATATTTGTATGTGACTCTCACAAGCACAATACTGCAGCTGCCTCATTTGTTTGTAGAGTAGACTAGGCTTTATATAGCTGAATCGCACAATGTGTATGGATCTTCCTGAACAAAGTTTTCTGATTAGTTAAAAAAACATGCTGAAATGTATCTACAGTTTTCTAGTAATTTAATCTAAGCGTTCATTATTTCTTATATGACCCATCGAGTTTGTACCAACAATAAACTTTTACCTTAATGTTCACACTCCTCAGGTATCAATGACTAAACATGGTAGTCAAAGTGGTTTAAATATAATTTCATATAAATATCAATATACTTCTCGATTGCAAAATGCAAGCATTAATTCCTACTATAATTAAAACTTATAATATTATCAGTGATAATGGGCTGGAGGGTTGGATTTAAATTGGTGCACTGTAATATAATTAATCTATGAAGACTCAATTTATTGTACAAATATATTTAATTACTATTTAGTTGTCAGCAGTAATATTATGTACAAATTATAAAAAATTGCACAAATGGTTAAATACAGATATTAACAATATATTTACAGTTTCCTCTAAATGTACAATAAATTAATTAAAGTTGAATAAAAACAACAGTATGTACACATTTTACATCAATATTTATTTGTCCAAAGCTAACAAAACACTCGAGAAAATAAAATGAAATGCCGGACTGGAAATAAAGATAATCATAATTATGAAGGGAGGGAAAATGGTGTGGGGGTGGTAGTGAGTATAGAGTGGGATGTTGAGGTGGAATGGATCAGTGATTGAATCGTTATAATAATGGAGAGAGGGAAACAAGTGTAATTGCTGCAGGTTTATGCACTGCAAGTTAGATGCCCCTTGGAAGAGAAGGAAAATTTTTAGGAAGAATTAAAAAAGTACTTGGGAGAGGAAGGCAAGTGGTGACCTTAATGCCCACATGGTGAAATAGAGCGAAGGTTTTGAGGAAGTGCTAGGACATGACAAATGGGGAGAGAGAAACGATTAAGGTAGAAGGCTACTGGAACAATTCTGTCCACCCCTTATCCAACTTAATAAGATTTATGTTATCCTCATACATAATCTTCACTCTCATTACAGCTACTCTTTCCACTCTAGCCTCCTAACTCTCTTTCCAAATTTTATTTCTATCCACACTATCATATGCTTTTTCTACATCCATAAATACCATTACAGTCCCCAACTGTGTGCATGGGATGGAATAAAGGTGGTGAACAGTTGATTCAAGAAGAAAAGGGAAAGCCATAAAATTACTAGACACATAGTTGAAATGGGGAGCAAAGGTCTGTAATAGAGTATTTCTTTATGGACTAAGAAATGAAAAGGAAGACTGTAAACATTATGGTGATACCAAGTGTGTCTCTAGATAGTGACCACAGGTTGCTGCTGGTGGCAGATAAAGTGAGATGGCCATGCTAATGTAAAGTAGCTCGCACAATTATGTGCCTTTTGGACCTTTCAAGAGATCAGCTATGTTTCATGATCTACCCTACCGATTGGTTTCCCCTTGACCTAAATGTCTGTCAGTGTTTTCCGAGGTCATCACTTACACAACTTAATTTATGACTGATTGAGTCTCTAACTGTACCTTCTCTGCTGTAGCAGACAATCGCATGAATTTGAGTTATGTTAGAATTATGTTTATATACAACCATTTTATGGCTGTTTGGCTAGTTAACGTTAGATTGGTTGTTTGTATTCCTAGGAAGGGAACATCTCGAGTCACTAGTGGGGAGTGCTAGATATGTATTGATGACCTAATTAGGTCTCTTGGCCCTGGTTAAGTTATCTTTTATTGTGTTATTTTGGGATCCTGTATTTTACTACTTATTATTGGCTCTGCCCTCGGGCAGACTTTATATCGTTACTGCTTGTTTATTTGAAGGCCTGTAGACAACCTCCTTATGTCGTACTTGGACTTGTTGGGTATACCTTGTAGACAAGTTTAGTTCGTGTGTCACTCTTGGCTATAGCTATGTTTCCCTAACTAAGGCTAATTATCCCCGTATTAGAGGGACTAGGTTAACTCACTATTGGTTGCCATACATAGAGCGTTTAGTTATTTAATTACTAGATGCCTAAGTAGCTAGGTTTCTTAAGAACCTAAGTGAGCATAAGCTAATGGGTTAATGGTCATGTGCACTGGGGTACTGACATTTAATCGCACAAACTCTTCCTTGAGGTCAGTAAAAAGTACTTCTTTAAATGCTTATAATAATAGACCCACCACTGTCTAGTTTGTTGCAGTTGATGAGTGGTAGGGATTGTCTTCTTGGCAGCTTTTAGGATCCTGGATATTGATCCTAAACTGTAATTTTCTTTAGTTAACTACTGTTGGCTCATTTGTCTGTACTCATGGGGCTTGTTATACTGGATGTTATGTTTTCAGTTTATTATATATTTCTTTATCTACTTGTTGTGATACTATTATATGTATATATATGTACATTATATGTATTACAGAAGACAACAAAAACCAAATGAACTATCCTTAATGTCACATACTGTACTCTATTTATATGTCTCATTAATAAAACTCTGTAATCATTGTATTTCTTTTTTTATGTCTTTGTTACCTTTTCTAAACTTTTAGAGAGGATACAAAATGTAAGAGAAAAGTTGGAAAGCAAGAAAGAAGAATAAGGGGATGGATGCAAAAAAGTGAAAAGGAAATCAAACTGTATCTAAGAAAGGCAAGAAGCTTTATGTCCGAGGTTGATAAGGAATGGGAAAAGTTTAAGGAAAAATTGGTGAAAGCTGCAGAGGAGATATTTGAGAGGACAAGTGATAAGAGGAATTGGAAGAAGGCACCGTGACAGAACAACATAGTAAAGGAAGCAGTGGAGTAGGATAACAAAGCAGTCAGAAGGAGTTTTAGTAATAGGAATGAGGAAACAAAGGAAGAGTATAGAGAGAAGAAAAGATTGAAACGGATGGTACAGGAAGCCAGGAAGGATGGGATAGCAAAATGGAGAAAAATACTGAAAAGGAATGTGGAAGGAAGTAAGGTGTTGTATAGTCAGGTAAAACAGAGGAGAGGAAAAGGATGAGAGTGAAGCAGAGGAGCATGAAGGATCAGCAGAAAAGGTGGGAGTGGGTCCCATATGGATTGTAAAGAGGAGGAGAATGCACTAAAGAGGATGAAACTTGGAAAAGTTCCATGTATGAATGAGCTAACTGTGTAAATGATAAGAGCTATAGATGCAGGAATGCAATGGTTGTACAGGATAGTGAGAGTGGTTTGAAAAGATAGTAGGTACTGGAAGATTGGAAGAACAGAATTATAATACCAATTTTTAAGAAAGGAGACAGGAAGAGGTGTTCAAATTATAGGGGAATAACGCTGATGTGCCACTGTAGAGAGATAGATGAGAACATACTGGAAAAGAGAATTAGAAAGAAAATGAATGGAAGGTGGAGAGATGAACAGCACAGATTTAGCAAACATAGGTCTCTACAATATACTTGATCTTCACTATACAACAGGTGATAGAAAGAAGATATGAATATGGGAAACATGGGAAAGACTTGGTAATGATATTTATGGATGTGGAGAAAGCAATTTGATTGCGTGGGTAGAAATTGTTTGGAAAGCAATGGAGGAGGTTGAAGTGGAATGAGGAGTTGTAATGCGAGTGAAGATTATGTATGAGGATAACATGATTGTGCCTTGTTAAGTTGGAGAAGTGGTGAACGGATTGTTTCCAAATAAAATTTTGAGTAAAGCAAAGGAGTGCTCTCTCACCACTTCTATTTAAATTAATCATGTATTTGTTTTATTGTCTTCTGCTGAAGAAGGGGACTGATGTAACCCATTAATTTCCTAATTATGTGTTTTGTTGTGTTTTTAATCGTGAAATTTGGGGCCTAAATTTTTTTGATAAGTATGCAGGCCTTGCCCTTCTATCCTCTTTTCAATATTAAATTTAATACAGCCGTTTAGTGCCATTTTTCCTTTGTTTTGATATCACCACTACTCTTAGTAATGGGAATAGAAATAGTCATAAAGAAAGTGGCAAGGAAACTCGGGGAGGAAAAAATAAGAGCCATGATGTTTGCTGATGATTTGATGGTATGGGGAGAGAAGGCAGAAGTACAGGATCAGCTAAAGGAATGACATGAGGAAGTAAAAGATTGCGCAGTGACATTTAGCGCGGTGAAATGATGGTAAGGCCTAGTAAAGCTATAAAGTTGTATGGAATAGGGCTGAGAAAGGTACAGAGTGTAAAATATCTTGGAAGAGTGATTAAGGTAAAGGGTGGGTGTAGAGGATCTAAATAGAAGGGAGAGTTGTTATTTAGGTGTGTAAGAGGCCTGCTATGAAGAAGAAAAGTACCTTTGAAGTGTAAGGAAGTGTTGAATAGGGGGTACTTTGTATCAATTTTCACATATGCAACAAAAACATGAACATTTGAGTGCGAGAGAGACTAGGAAAGTGGAGGTCATGGAAATTAAGTTTTTGAGGAGCATATTAGCTACAAGGAGAAACAGGAACACCAAAAAGAATTATTATGGAAGGAGCAGATAACAGAAATTTGCAAGTTAGAGGAGAAGAATGGAAGCCATTAAAGGAGGAATTATGGTAGGATAGAGGAAGATAGAGGCATTTTACTAAACTGACCCAGAAATAGTAAATAATTTCTTTTGTAGAACCATTTAAAATTATTTTATGAGTGACTGTGTGCTTAGAGCCTTATCAATGAAAATAATACTATAGTTATCTTCTGAAATACCATCTGTTAAATATATTTGTTAGATACACTGGTCACATTTTTTTTAATAATCTAAGTTTTATTTGAATTAATTAACATTGGTGGTTACTTGTGTGTATTAGCCCCGCTTGTCCTCACTTTGAATTGAACTCAGGGTGGCCACAAAATTTCATAAACAAAAAAATACTCTCATAAATTTAAAAAAAAGTCATGGATGAAATGCATTTTTCTTTAAAGTATTCTATGAAAAATATTCTTTCAAAATTTCATCCATGGAGATTCACGGGCTTTTCAGAATTAATGTCAATAGATTACACCACAAAGATTATTTTTTCTTTAAAAAAAAGCAAGTGATGCTAGCCCCCTCTACCCAATAGGAAGCCAGCCAGCTTTCACAAGACCTCTTGCCAGGACTCTTTCGAATAGTTGGTTTTGACACTGGTGACAAGAGGCAAGGGGTAGGTCATATATAAGCCACTTGTGTGTATGAATATATAGAGTAGTAAAATAAATCCACACAGCACGTGGTACTCAAAACACAGAATGTGTAATGTCACAGTGAAATAATCTGCAGCTCAACTAAAACTGTATCATCTAATATTACATCTTCATTGTTGAAGGTGAAATCATCTTAATAAATCGTGTGCAATTTTAAAGGTCTTACTTATTTCATAAGTGTAAGAAATATCACTATAATTGGTGCTCGATCACGGGGCTATAAATATCAATTATCTCATCAATTACCCAATTTCACTATGATTGGTGTTCGATCATGGGGCTATAAATACCAATTATCTCACAATAACAATTCCGTATCATTGTAATTTCCGCCCAGTGCGCAACCGTATCGTTTTAATTATCGCCCAATGCATACCGTAATGTTTTAACTGGCGTCCAACGTGCCTTATCGTTTTAATTGGAGCCCAATCGTAATAATAATAAATCTGTATCGTAATAATTGGGGCTCGATCATGGGGCTATACATATCAATTATCTCACAATTTAAACCATAACGTTTTAATGTATGAGAATGTTCAAAAATGTCGAAAATTTAAATTTTATAACAGACTAAACTGAATTAAAAAGGGTTTGAATAAGATGCAATAAAGCTATTTAACTTCCCCACAGCCCAATATACAATTTTCTCTTGACTAGTTACAAAAATATGAGATTTCTAGGCCACTCTGTAACATTAATGAAAGGAACAAGTATTGTCTAAAAAATTTGATAAACACAAAATAAAAATTGTTATTGAACATGTTTTACTAATTCAATTTGAGGCCTGCTCCAAATTTTATGCTAAAAATTAAATCTGTAGTAAAACTTCATTAACTAAAACTTTTAGGATTTTAAATCTTACCTTACCCAGAACAATTTTTCAATTAAAGCACACTATATTATTTACTTTTCAATGGGCCATCACTGCTAAATTTTATTTACTTACTTACTGTACTCTATGACATTAGAATCTTGGAAGTCCATCGTCGCACTTACAAAAGTATGCCACCCATCCCTAGCTTGAGATAATTCCATACAGTCTACCTCATTACATCCTGTTTCATTCGGGTCTTTACTAATACTATTCTCCCATCCTCTCCTAGGTCTTTCTAACTCCCACTTCCCATTGGGTTTGCCAGTCAATACCCTGAACACAGTAGCGGATTTAGGTTTGAGGACGCCCTAGGCCCGAGACGATATGGCGCCCTTTTTTTTTTGTAACAGTATATATATATATATATATATATATATATAAATATAAACATATATATACATATATGTGTGTGTATAAAATAATGAAAATAATAACAATAATAATAAGAAATCTAATTCAGGTATAAATTAAACTTTTTTTTTTTAACATAACAATTAAATATAGAATTGATAATAAATTGCTTGTAATTAAAATATAAATTATTTTTATCTGATTAATCATATAATAAATTTTTTTCTTGCTTTCGTCCGTGCGAAAATATCAATGACCTCCTCATACTTAATTTCTTGAACCAATTGTGCTTCAATGGTTAGTAATGAAAGTGCATTTAGTCTGTCTTGTTTCATACTTGCACGCAAATAACTTTTCACTCTTTTCAGAGTGGAAAATGATCTTTCTCCAGAACCCAATCGATTTTTAATTTTAGTCATCTTAAAAATTTTGGCGCCCCTCAAAATTTGCCGCCCTAGGCCCGGTCCTCACGGGCCTAAGCCTAAATCCGCTACTGCCTGAACATGGTTATAGATTCTTTCATTGATGCTGCATGTCCTGCCCACCGTACTCTGCCAAATATGATTGCTTTTTTTTGAACAGCCTAAATTTATTTTCATCATTTAAGGTAAGAAACTGTTTTACAACCATAAAAAAAAGTATTACAAATATTGTTTAGTACATTATGGGTTTTACATTCTTGACAGTAGAGATATAAGAAAACTAACTGGTCAACTAAAAGAATTAGTTTCCTAATTTTCACTTTAATATCATTATTGGTGCTTGTTTCTAGATATTTAAACTCATTAACTATGTTCACAGTAATATCTAAATTATCGTTCTTAATCTGTGCTTTCCATGTTATCATATACTTAAGGTGTCTACACACAAACGTGGTGACAATCAAATGTATCCTGTTATCTAATGGAATGCACAGACTGGCAGCGAACAGGTGGGCAAATTTGTGGCGAGTGCAGCATTCTACCTCACGATGGCTGTCAGATTCTGCGTGTCGAATTTAACCACTGACCACTAATCCGTGTAGCTTAGAAATCTATTGAAATTGTGAAGACATGGTGTTTTATTTGATTTGTCATGCCCTGATCACAAAAACTTAAGAAATAAAGAAAAATCTGGAATTAAATAGGCAGATCGATCTTTGTGATTTTTTTTCATTCTTAAATCGTTTAGCAGCTTTACACAAACACAATAAATTTATTGTCTTCACTGCATGATATTTCAAAATGTACTGCTGCTTAAAATCAAATAACTTATATTGGGTATTTCAGCTTATTCCACAAGATGAGAGTATGGATCTATTTATTTATACCTTTCCTAAAGTCAATACTTATGTATTCAATTTAAAGTTGGTCTCATAGAATTCATTTTTACAGTCCGTTAAATGTTTGATCTTGACATACTAAGCTGTATTAAACTTACAGTTACACATAAACATGGTTAGTATTGTTTGCTTTCCAAAAGACCATTCTAATTTCTATCAAACTGTTTATATTATTGTGACAGACTTCAAATTACATTTCCTTAGTTGATTTTGGGTTCAATTTTCGGTATTTTTTCTTTGTCATACCGTTTTATATCTGTTTCTTCTCCGAATCAAAGAACAATAGGAAATCAAGCTATAATCAGATCCAATAATTGTTTCTACAACTTGTCGACTTATGTTTACAAAGTGACACACTGAGCAAGAAATATGCTGCTGAGTCCATTATCCGCCAATGTCGCATTCCCGTTTACAGCACTAGAAATGTCAAACCCAAAGTTTCATTATGGCCACTGTAATCCTCTTTGACAAGCCAGTATACCTGACTATGGATTTGCACACTGTCATCCCTTCACTGAATACATTTCTTTATGAAAGACCCATCTTGGTGGCCTAGTTGGCTAACGCGCTAGTTTCGTGTTGAGCTATACTGCCAAGGATGGGGAGATCGAGGTTCCGATCTTGGTCAGGTGAACGGGGGTGGTTTTTTCCTAAATGGCTTTCCACTCTTTCTTCACACAAATGCGGGTTCACTTATTCTAAATTAAACCTTTCCTATTCCTAACTCATTAGTGTAATTAGTACTCAAGCGTATAACCTGAATGGGTAGTAAGACCCGGTGCTAAATTTAAATTTTCTTTATGAAAGTACAGGTTGCCTGAAAATTAGTGACATCATTTAATTATTTGTCCTAAGAAGGATATAAAAATAATGCTACATTAAAAAAAATGCACCAAATATGTAAATTTGATATATCTTCAAAAATATTTCAAATCAAAACCAGAAATAAAGTCCTAAGCAACTAAAATTGCTGATATTTCACTTTTCATATTTATAGCTCGCTCTACTAATCAGTTTTAAACTGAGTAACAGACATGGTTCTTTGTACTATTCTATCACTTGGCGACAGGGATGCGAATGTCTTGTCGGCTGGAAAGGAGGAGTGTGGGTGTTTACTGGTCATTTGAAAGGACATTCTGTGTTGACTCACTCATAATTGAGGGTTTGCAAGTAAATAATATATTGCTAGAGTGTAAATGTCATGGTCAAAACTTTGTGTGGAACAAACTATAGAAAGTGTGAAAGAATTAGGGTTAATTTAATGCTGACAATAACAAAAAAAAATAATTCAACAGTGGTTCACAAGTACAGCACTGCTTGGATAATTTTCACTTCATTTATTTTATAAATATTGTTTCAACTGATTACTATATTTAATGACTTTAAAATATTAATATTTGCTAGCTATTCTTCATGGGGAAAATTAAAACAAATCACATAATCTTAGTCTTAGAATAATTTTATGCTAATTTTGAAATAATTATTTAAAATTATTAGTGATTTATACTCAGAGTTGAACATTTCAGAGCTATATTGAAAAGGTCTCAGTCACAGCTCGTGGATTTCAACATTGGGAGGGCTGCATCTGGGGAGGGTGGTGAGGTCTGGGGAGGTATGGAATTTTTTTAATTTAAGCCCTAAAAGTGTATTTTTAAAGTTATCTTGAGCTTCTGAAAATTAGATATAAAGAAATCTCCCTCCCCACCACTCATAAAATTATACATATTCTAAACTTGCAACTGTAAAGATCACTACTACTACTACTACTACTACACTTCTATAATAATTGTGATTTGCAAACACAATTATTACAGCTTGACAAAAAAATGTGTGCTGCATAACACTCGGTTAGACACAGAAACTGGCTGTCTGAGCTGCATTACAAAACAGCTCGTACACGCACCAAATCGTGTGACCCTCTTCATACCTCACCCTGGAGCACATGCACCAGGTAGCCAGCTGGACTGCTCGAGGCCACAGCCTGGCATGGAGAAATATTGTGTTTTTACTCTCCACCTCATTGCTAGGTAGGCGCGCAGAATAAGGCTGTACTGTGTAACGATCATAAGTCATTAAGAGGGACATTTATTGTAATGTTAAAGCTACTAATACCATGATGATCATGATTATACTGTTATTCACAAATAGTTCAGATAATTCAGGGGGGTCTGCAGCCATATACGATGAACCGCCACTCAGAGGTCTAAAGACTTAACTTGTACTTGCCCCCTCTTTTTCTAATAGATGTCACAGTATACAGTGAAATCACCCTTACCAGACACCTTTGAATAGTAGACATTTTAAATTTCCTTTGGATATTAACATGAGCTCTTACGGTGAAACAATTGCCCAATAACATTTCTCAGTAACGGAAACTTCTAGATATGCTTATTTATGCATATAAATCTCTAAATACTAGACAAAAATTTAAAAGACCAGTTCATTTTACTGTGGGAGAGTCAGGAATGCCAATGTCTCTCATGAAGTGTGAGCAGTCCCCCTTTCCAACTCAAGGGAAAATTTATAAAAAATAGCCTCCATAATATTGACATTGGTACTAAGGTCGTACCTTCCTTCTCTTCCAAGCCAACAGCAGGTTTATGCTTCAGCAGTTTAGTCTGTGCTTGTGCTAATGTTTACATTTAATTATATTTACATATTGTTCTATGCAATCTGTACAATAAGCACTACATTTTTTTTATCCAGGAAGCTGTCTGCTACTAAAGAGAATTCATTGTATTTAAGTTTTTTATTATGTTTTTTTATGTTTATAAATTTCTTGCTAAGAATTTAATAATAAAAAATTGTGTATATTCAAAAATGTAGGTTGTTTTGCATATAACGCTTGTAATATTGTAAATAAAATAAACAAAATGATCAGCTTAGCCCTAATTTTTCCTGCTATCTTAAATTTTTATGATCTAATTCCAAAACTATCAGACTTGATATTTGTTAATTAGTGCTGCCAGAAGACCTCTTCTAGTTGTGTTAAATTTTAATGCCTATGATGTGACGTATTTACAGGCTATGAGTCATGAACTGACCACTTTTATGTGTTACGATCGCCACGGCTACAGGTTTGGTGTACCTTTAGTCTTTTCAACATTCATTTCCAAGCATATTTACTTACTAGCATCTAATAAAAAGTCATTTTTTTGCAACATATTCTTTAATTTTACCTAACAAAGCCAAATCATCTGCATATCCTAATAGGTGCATTGTACCTTTTAATGTCAAGGAACTGGGTGTAGAATTTGTTTGCAAATTGTATAAAGATATAATCAGTTGGTTCAGAATGTATACAATAAATAACCCAAAATAATGTATGTAAAATGGTCTGCTTAATATGGCCAGCAGCAATTTTCTTCCAGATGTAAATTAGATTTTTCCCTCCACTATTTATAAATAAGTTGAAATATGATCAATTACAGGTACTTTTTTGCTATAGAAGTAACAAAAGATTGATTGAAATACTGTGTTTAGGATTGAAATACTGTGTTTAGTTTTAGTGAAAGATAAAAGTTGTATTAAAAAAATAGTATGGTATGTAATGTCTCGTCTTAATGAGAGTAAAATCTATTTATTTTTCTTATTTGTATTGCACTATTAAACAAATTCAAATGGTTTCATTTAACATGGTAGGAAATAGGACTATATAGAAAACTAATAAATAAATCAAGACAAAAGAATGCAACAGTGAATTTGTTTAGTTCAAGTTTCTTAACATTTATTAAACAAAAATTTCAGACTATCGCTTCCTATAGATATTTCACCATAAAATAATAATTAAAATCTCTTATATACAAGATAATTCTAAGATTAAGAAGGCAAAAGCTACCAAACATACTTAATAATATAGCAGACTCACAGAACTAGCTATCAGTCAAAACCACTTGTTTTAAATTCAAATCTTAATTTTACATACAAATCTTTAATCTCAAATTCATATAAAATTTGGAAGAAGGTACCGGAAAGGTGGAATGAAACATATAAAAGGAAAAAGAAAAACTGGCAATGAAGTATGTAGAAAAAAGACTAAGGAGGCCAAGAAAGAGATGGTAGGAGCATTTAACATAAAGGCTCGTATGCAAGGACAATGCTCAACACTAGAAGAGTATGAGGCCTATAGTGAAAACAGCTGTCTCGATCGTCTATGCGCGCAGCGCCATATTGTGGAAATATCCTCTGAGTACGGGCAGAGTATAGCCTGAGCCAGCCCGAGAGCAGGCTCTGGCGAGACTAAAGATATTGCGTCATTGATCGTACTAGCATGAGGCTCATACTCTGCCTGTGCTCAGCATCGTTCTTGCATACGGGTCAAAGTGTTCAAGTGAGAGAAGAAGCCATTTTACTAAAGTGACCTAGCCACAGGCTGTAAACAGATGATGATGATAAAAAGAAACAATGTTTCTATCCATTTTTCCTGGACCTTCTTCTAAATATGCTACAATTACCTAATAAAGCGAAAACAGGGTTTCTTTATAATCTATAGAGATAAATTACTTTAATGTGAACTTATAAAGGAAAAATAGGTTTTCTTTATATAAATAGGTAATTGTATTATATTTTAAAGCAAATACAAGAAAGGTGAATAGAAACATATTATACAAGGAAAAAACACAATATGGCTTTTACAATGAATGTGTTGTGCATTTCACACTCCCTCCTGATGAGTTTTGATAGAAAAAGGTTTTCCTTAGCAAAACTTAATCCATATTATTTATTTTGTCGGACAAAAGAGATAAACATTAATAAAATCTTCTTTAAAAAAAAAATTATTAGGTGTGGAAAATCTTACGTGTCTTGTACCCTACCCTCCCACCTCTATGGGAAACTTGGACTCGACCGTTTCGGCACATGCTCACTTCTAAACTTTCACCCCACGAACAATCTTGTAAATATTTTAATAAACACATTAAAACTCTTCAAAAACTGAAAATCAAAACTATAATTACAAATAAACTCGAAATAAATTAAACAAATCATGGCTTTTTTTTAAACAGAAATAATAACTCATTACGGATTATACAAAGTCAGCCGCCATTACACACGATACAAAGTCGGCCGTACATGTTTACTCGCCCGAGTGATGATTAAAATAAAGATACTGTTAATTCTTACTACCCAACTGGTTTTAATTATCTAAAACTATGTAAAGAGCCCCAATTTATTGCATACGATCCTTAAGTTAGTTATTTTGTTGGGTTTCATGAAAAATAAATACTGTCAACAGTCAGACAGCGATAAAACTGTTTATTTATCCCTATCGACCTACGTATCGTATATCGATTGTTTGTTTAGAATCGATTCAGGTAATCTGATCACTTAGTAAGCGCTCTCGAGTTTTAAGAATCAAATAATGACTTGCTAATTCATTATTTATTTTAAATGAAATGTATTCTCAGAAATCGATATATCGCAAGAATCAAATATATTTGTTTTCTACACAAAAATTGATAATGGATATAAAAGAAAATAATAATAAAACATACTTAAGAATTATTGAGTTCACTATTTCCAATGTATGTTTAATTGTTAAGCATGTTGTTTTAGTCTTTATTAAAAATATCCGTTTGTATTTTTATTTTTGCTATCTTAATACAATAAAATATCCTTTAATGATGATTAAAGTTGATCAAAGGATATATAGGCCTAATCTGTTTATTTCACATGTTTTTTAGAAACTTAACCCATTCTAACAACACTTTTAAAAATAACTAAAAGACACTCAAATTTTGATTGATTTGATTTTTAAACAATAATATGAGTCTAGATTGTTTAATTTGGCTGGATTTTAACCTGTATTTTGCGAGGGGGGGTTGGGGTTGATTAAAATTGAAAGCATGATTGAAATAAACCTTAATTCACAGTTTAGGCCTATATTGTGTAATGTGGGTCTAAATCATTAAAATTTATAACAATTTGTTAGGATTCGGATTCGAAAATAAAATGTAGATTCGGAATCGACCCATCTCTAATATTCACATAAAGTTTTTCTTATAGGTATATATGTATTTGCATTTACTGTGTTTGTCCTTTGTTATTCCTTTTACATGTTCCTATCTAAGTGTCCTATCATTCTTACCAAATTTCCTTTTGTTTTTTTTGTTTCCTCTTTTAGGTAGATAGATTAAAAAGCAAAGCTATTATACTTGATAATTTTTGCTGTTATAGGCCCATCTAAATATGATATTATTTATATTGAAAAATGACACCTGGACACAGGAATCAAACACAGGACCTTTCGCTTAGTCCACCAATGTTCTAACCACTGAGATATCCAAGAATAGTCCCATAAATTGAAAAATGACACCTGGACACAAGAATCGAACTCAAAACAATTTCTATGCATCCACCAAACTCTGCCTTAAAATGAGCGAAGAATGACACTGGGCACAGGACGATTCCTAAGTATCTCAGTGGTTACAGCATTGGCGTACCAAGCCAAAGGTCCTGGGTTCGATTTTTGTGTCCAATTGTCATATTTCAATTTAAAGAATACTCTTTTGGGAAATTATGTTGAATGTTTCACACGCCCTCTGATGAGTTTCAAAATAATTAAACATTGGTTGGCAGGGGTGAGGGGATATTGGGCAGTAACGATAAATTTACTTCAAGTTGCAGTCATTACCTCTTTCTTTATTCAATGGCAGCAATATAAAGTGTTAGCTGTGTTCTTCTCATTGTAAAACCCATAATGTGTTCATTCCTTTTATATGTTTCTATATTTCCTGTAACTTCTTTCAAATACAATACAATATAAAAGTAAATTATAATTTATAAACATAACATAAATTCTTTAGTTTCTATAGTAAAAAGAAATCTTATATAATTTATAACATTCTGACATTTAATTGATTGCAATAATCATTGGTAGAGGTTTTCAAGAATGCTCCAGGAAGAGGTGTTAAGTGTGTTTCTATGGAGCTGCTATGATCTGGAAAGTGTAAAGAGACTGCCCTCTTATTCTTAAACTAAATCTCTATCAGGCTCTTATTTACAATTAGTCTTATGTACAAGATTTATATATGCACAAAAATCACTTGGCTATTAAAATTTATCTTTATCACACACACAAACAAACATACAAAACAATTTGCACATAATATTTTCTGAAAATTAAAATACTTTAGTCATTTGTCTATTTTAGCTTAATTCTATTTATTCATTATGAGATGTTATAGGACATCCACGGCAGGAAAGGTTGTATCCAACACTAGGAAAAGTTACTATATTTCCATTCGTCCAACCATTTGTTGATTTGTTGTTTCTTTTGGGAGTCAGAACATTTACACAAACTATTTGTTTTACATTAAAATCAGTTTTTACATTATTGTAACAAGAACTTTGAAAATAGCTATTTGGTTGGGTGTTTTTTTTGTGGAATCTGTGTCAAAAATTCATTTTTAATAGAGAACAGCATGCTCTCCTGAAATTAAGACGGTGAATCAGCCAGAACAAGGGCGGTTAGTGACGTCATACAAACCATCAAGGTGGTTGTATTCTTATGTTGTTTAAAAAATAAAAACTTTTATTTTCCAAATAATATTGTGTATGACTTTCTCGCTCTATAATTATATAAAAAAAATTATTTTGGTGGCCAGTTATAACAATATACAAATATTAATATTTTTTTATATATTATTTCATGCATAATATCTCTTGTTGTCACAACTGCAAAACAAAAAACTTAATAGTTTTATTAATGTATTTTGTTCTTTCAATTAGTTACAAAAACACCAACTATATAGTAATCCTTTGGAAATTTCATTGATAATTTGATAGCAGTTTTTATTGATAAATTAGTATTAGTAAGCAAATAATAACTATTTCCGAATAGGTTAACATTAGTCACTTTCAGTAAATGTTTGCAATGAAGACCTTTGGCTAGCTGTCAGCTACCACCCTTTCAACCATGGATGTCCTATAGACAATAGGTATTGTTGGAAGTGTACTGCAATCTTCAGCTAAAGGAAATAAAAGTTCATTACTTTGGTAGAGTTGCCAGAATTCTTGTTTTCTTCTATCGCTAATCTTTGCTCAAAGAACAGAAGCCTCTTCTGATTAATTAATTTTTATCATCTGAGTATTTGAAAAGTGATAGAATACCATAATAATATGTGCATGCAAAGTATTTTATATTAACACACATTGGTAACACCATTTTAATTTGTTTTCAGCGATGGTGTACTTAAGAAAACTAAGAATTTAATAGCTTAGTATAATATTCAATCTACACCATAGACTTTAGCTTTGGTAAAAACAGGGGTGAAATCCAATGTATGATGGCAACATCATCTTAATTATTTTTAAGTTTAAATAATATTATATTTAGAAGCGGCTATAGCCATACTGAGCAACTGTAATATAGTTTGGCTATTTAAGCCATCAATTAATAAAATATGTTACAAATTAAAAGGTCAAAATAATTGGTCTTGAGGGTCAAACAAATATTTTACTATTGACACTGATTTTTTTTTGTCAAAGTTGACTTTTATATATCTGTTCAAGTGGGCTTTTTTTTTGACAATTATGAACCTATGTGTCTAAAATTCTTTTTTATTTCCATGTTTCAAGACTTTTATTTAGTAACTATTCTACCTAACATTGATAGAAAATTGTAGAAGCACACAATTTCTAGAAATGCCTGCTGGAAACTTCATTAAAAGGGGTATTTTTTATATTGGTCATTTAAATAATCTTGCATGTTTATTTATTACTTATGTTAGTTCACATTAAAACGCTAATCAACGAATAAAAGGAAATTATTTGCTTTGATTTTCTGGTTCAGCAATAATGTAAACACAAAGATTATCTATTTGAATACATGTTTGGTATAAGTTTGCAGTCGCTGCTCTTCAGTGACAGATGTATTAGAGAGAAAAGCAACTTACTTCAGCTGGATTATGAAGGGTTGCATTGGATCACACTGCTTCTTATGTCCAATGGGAAGTGAATTGCTGCATAGAACCAAGTATTGCCTTATGACCATCAAGTAGCAGATGCAACCCACCATCTCTTAATGAATAATTGAAAGACATCACGTCATGACTCACTCAACGGGGCCAATAAATTAAACCACACTGTGCCTCATACCCACTGAATTGTGAAGGACACTACATGAACCCACACCCATTGGCTCATATAAGGGTGCATGAGACACTTCTTCTGACACCCTTATTTTAGTACCGTGTCTTAATACCTGTTCAGGCTTATACATGTTGGATCATTATGGGATGCATGGGGCACTTCACCTTACATCTGTTGCATCATTATGGGATGCATGGGGCACTTCACCTTACATCTGTTGCATCATGAAGGGATGCATGTGGCACTTCCGCTTACACCTGTTGGATCATGAAGGGATGCATGTGGCACTTCCGCTTACACCTGTTGGATAATGAAGGGATGCATGTGGCACTTCCGCTTACACCTGTTGGATCATGAAGGGATGCATGCGGCACTTCCACATACACCTGTTGGATCATGAAGGGATGCATGTGGCACTTCCACATACACCTGTTGGATCATGAAGGGATGCATGGGGTACTTTCCTCTAATACCTGTTGCATCATAAAGGGATGCATTGAGTACTTCCGCTTATACCAGTTTTTAGCACCACTTTTTAGCACCGCATCTTACTACCCGCTTGGGTACTACATTTCTTTCACCGGGTGGATCATAAAGGGATGCTAGGGGCATTTTCCCTTACACCTGTTGTATCTTGACTGGATGCATGGGGCACTTCCCCTTACTCCTGTTGCATCATGAAGTGATGCAGTGAGCACTTCCGCTTACACCTGTTGTATCATGAAGGGATAAATGGGGGGCACTTCCCCTTACACCTGTTGCATCATGTAGAGATGCATGGGGCACTTTCTCCTACACCCGTTGGATCATAAAGGGGTGCATGGAACCACATTGGCTCAATCCCACCTGGATATGTTGGATGTGGACTTCAACACAGTTTTGAAATGATTGTTGGTTGCTCGGCTTTAAAGTGGAGCGAATCTCGTCGATTGAGTTTTGCAGAACTTTCATTTCATAAGCATTGCGATCTGCATCAGACAAGCTCTGTAAGCATAAAACAATCTTTGAGACAGTAATTATTAGCACTGCAATGATAATAAAATCCCAGTAACTATAATGATACTTAAAATAATATAAGGCCTAAATTGGTATTACCTGATCCGGTAAAATATATTTTAAAAAAATGGAAGTCAAAGAGGAATAAAATTACTCATTGATTTATACCAAGGACTCCAGCCAAATTACCGTATTTACCCGAATATAAAACTAAGCTTATTTTCAGTTTTCGACCTCGAAAAGTCGAGGGTCGTCTTATATTCGCACATGAAGAAAAATGTTGGTGTAATGTCAACATTTGTATGTTGTATAACACTGATATACCAGTATATGTTTATGTTATATATAAAAGGCATGTACTTGTTTAAATTCTAACACAAACCAGCATTTTTTTCATTTTAGAAAAGCTTTTCCCCTAATTTCAAGTTCTCAAAATAGGTATCGTCTTATATTCGGGTAAATACGGTATATTTTAAAATTCCCTGTTTTCTTAGTTTTACAGACAACTTCAAACTTTTCCAGTCACTATATAATATACATTTTACAAACATTATTTTACTAAGATTACAATTTAATATTATATTTTTAGACACACACACATTTTGAAATTATGCCACTCTATGCAGCTGTTAAGATTTCAGCCTAAAGCAATGGGCTATTGTAGCCTCGGGTAAATTAGTGCCAGTCACATATTTTCATGCAGCCCGCAAGCTAGCTATTTAGCTATCAAAAAAATGTAGTGCTAAAAAAACCAGGATTTAAAAAAAATATTACTATGGAAGACTATATCATTTATATAAAACACACATTGAACATTTATAAGCAGTTTTATGAATCTCAACTACTAAATTTACACCTGACATTAAAGAAGATAAAAGATATGAAAAAATTGCATTCATTTCAATATTAAGGTCTGTTTTATTAGATAGTAACTTATTTTAATATAGATTCATTTTTTATGCTGCGTATGTAATGTTCTATAATAATGAGTCTACCGAAAAATTGTAATGTTACTTGACGGCACATTTGTGTGTTTAAATTCTCAATGTGGCCCTTCAGCCCAAAAATTTGCCCAGGTCTGGGAAATTTGAGTAGTGCAATCCTATTTTGGTTACAGTTAAATCATAGTGAGACAATGAAACATTGCCTTACACCATTAAGATTTGAATTGTTGGGAGACCCATTCATTTTTTAGTTTCTTCTTCCAATAACATAATCAATAAGGCATATGAAGCTACAACAGGCCTAGCAAGCCAGTAGTGGAAAATATATGGCTTGAATAAAAAACTTGCCTAGGCCTCAGGCTGGAAGCAGTATTGGATGTAAAAAAATAACAATCAAATTGTCACACATCTGCATAGCCATGACTCAAATTTAGCTAAAGCCGCACAATGGAAAAATAACAGAAAATCACATGTTGACCTTGAGAATTGAGATTAGTATGCTCAAAGCAGACAACTGTGTTAAAAGAGATACAAGGTGTGTATTAACTGGAAAAAAGGAGTTAATTTGACTATTGTATATAAAAATTATTTATTTTTTTAGTGAGTGTCTTAAAATTCTTAAAATTTGATAAAATTTCTTGACTTTTCCCTGACCAAACAAATTCCCTGACTTTTCCAGTTTGCTGAACACCCTGTTAATATCTTTTCCCATCCTCTTTGTTCGGCTGCTAGCCCTGACCTTGATCTGCAGCATGAGCGATGTGAGCTGTGTAATGAGTGAGAGGGAGCGTGTACTACTGCACTCGGTAAGCTCGTTGTGTGTCTTCACTAGCTGACTTGCCTCCTCTAAGGTGCGGTCTCGCAAGTGGGTTGGCGTCAGCATCTCCACCAGACTTGGCTCAGGGGCAATCTGGAACAGTGGCTAACAATCTTTTTAATGCGCATGAACCTTTTTTATTAATAGATTTATCCTCACAGCTGAGCCAATATGAAAAAAACTATTAACAATGATGATCCTTAGAAATTATTAATATATAAAGACAAGCAAAAGGTGAGGTTATTTTTAGGTGAAAAGTGGTGTTATTTTTCTTACAAAGCGATGGTATTATATGCTGAAAGCAATATAATTTATGTATATACAAGTCAAATTGGTATTCGTTAAAAAAACTAGGATATAACTGTCTACATTTTTCGTTCATATGGTGTATTTAACTACTTATTTACATATTCTGAGAAAACTCAAATATAAATATGCACAAAACATTTCATGCTTAGTAATGTCAGGTTCAATATCTAAATATTACATTCCAGTTTTACAAATAGCAATATCGGAATAAAGGATTTTTTATATATATAAGGAAAATCTCTTTTCACTTTAAGAGGTAATTGGAAGAAGGTATAAGAAAGGTGGATAGAAACATATAAAAGGGTTGAACACAAAATGGCTTTTACAGTGAACAGAAGAACACAGTTCACACTTTACAGTGCTGCCATTGGACAAGAGGTAATGGTTGCCTCTTAAAGAAAATTGATTGTCACTGCTCAATCCCCCGCCCTAGATTCCACACTCCTCCCTGATGAGTTACAATAGAATGAAACCTAGGTCAGGGGATTGAGCGGTGACGATCAATTTTCTTTAAGAGGCAACCATTACTTCTTTGTCCAATGGCAGCAATTTAAAGGAATAATGGATTATAAAGTTTTGTTTAGACCAAACAATGATAACACCGAAACATGTTGTCATAGAAGACTAGACAACTATCAAATAAGGAAAAGGAATAAAAATAAAGAAGATATAATTTTGCCAAACATGACCGCCTAAAGCAAGGGTCATATATATTAATGTCCTTGTTTGGACCTAGCATGAAATCTTTTAAAAGCTGAAAATAAAGAATCGATCTATTAAAATTGAAATTTAAGTATTAAAATGTGTAAGAAAAGTATGAATCGTGATTTTTAAAGTTGACCTAAAAATACCTAAATCCATGAAAATACTTGTATACCCTGTGATCCCATTAATACCTTTAAAATCAGCAAAAACGGATACTATCTATACAAACAGACGTTCTGGCGTAGCGCTATCGCAAGTGTTACCACATTGAAAAGTATATTGGATGTCTTGGTATTTGCCCAAATTACAAAGAAATTGTATTTGGGGAAAAATCTTAAACTTGTGTTATTCGCGCAAAAACAAAGGAATTTGTGTAAAAATTCGCTTTATCACAAATACAAATTTTGCATGCCCCTAGTAATAGATTATAAATTAAACAATATTATTATTATTTTGTACAAGCCTGATTTTAAAACTGTGTCTTCTAAGTAATAGACTAAAGTAAGTACCAATGTGTAGGGATGTGAAAAAAGTATCGATACTTTACTGATATCAATATTTTCCTTTTGATACTAGTATTTTTTTACTCAACACTTTTACTGATATTAGTACTCACTCTGGTATCGAAAGAAACTACATTTTTGTTATCTTCACTCATGCTTGGATTAAATGTTTACTATGGTTAAAGAAGGGTACAAAATAGATTGAAAAAATATATTTCTAATAATATATATTATTAAGTAGCTTTCCATCAAATAAAGTTCCATAGAAATTTTGAAAGTTGGTATGGTGATATTATCTATCATACCTTCCAAGTTCCAACACATAACATAGATATGATAGACCTACAAAATATACTATAATAAATATAAATAAATATACTATAATATGATTAAATCATTATAATTTTCTGTGTTTAAATAAATATTAAAATACAAATATTACTGTATTATTACTATGCAAAAGTTGAAATTATTACTTGATAAAAAACTAATTTTTCCAGATTAAAATTTTGATACTTCTATTTCGATACTAATATTGTATCAATATTTTTCTTTTGATACCACATCCCTATAAATGTGGATACCGAAAAATCATAATCATTGGCAGTGAAATTTTAATCGCCATGTTGATTAAACATGATCTTTTTTTTAAGTAAGCCAATGACGGGGAATCGAGGTTCGAATCTCAGTCGAGTGTATTGAGAGTGGTTTTTACAAAATGGTTTTCCACTTTCCCTCCACACAAACGTGGGTACACTACCTATTAAATATAGCCATTTTAATCCCTAAAACTATTAGCATAATTAGTACATAAGCATATAACCCAAACGAATACTAAGAGTTAATGCTAAAAAAAAGTAATTTTATTTAAACTATACCATGTTAAAAAACATTTATAAGTATACAATTTTAGTTTAACGTTAATTTCTAGAACTATTATAAAAATTTGTGTATGATAGTTTTCTTTAGTAAAATTTAAAAAGAAACTTTAGAAGTTAAAAGTAGTTTGTTGAATAGAAGTGCAGCAAACATTTATTTTGCAACTGCGTCTGGTTTCCTAATATAATTTGACCTTGAAATAAAATTATTAATTAAGTACATTTAATTTTTAAGCATACAAGTTCTAATTTATATTGGTGTTTAATAGATAATCAAATTAATTGGCGCAAATAATCAGAACATAAGCATTTATTTATTTTACATGGTCATGGTACATGTTAGTCGATTTTAATGAATGTATGGGTACACCTCTTCCGTTAACTCAACATTTTTATACAAGAATATAGAGACCTAAGCATAATTAAAGAGTTGAAAATAGTGGGTTCGACCCCTCTCTAAAAATGATCATTAATTATCTTGAAGGAAGAGATGGGAGGAACAGATAGCAGCAAGTGTGCAAGTGATAGGAGAGTGGAAGAAAGTGCAAGTCACAGGCTGGAAACAGTTCATCATGATGATTAATTTCTTGAATACAGAAAAATGATATAACTCTATAAGGAAAACCTCTTTTCGCTTAATGAGGTAATTGTATTATATTTGGAAGAAGGTACAGGAAAGGTGGATAGAAACATATAAAAGGGGGACGAACACAATATGGCCTTTACAATGAAAAGAACACAGTTCACATTTTACACTGCTGCCAATGGACAAAAAGGTAATGGTTGCCTCTTAAAGAAAATTGATTGTTACCGCCCAATCCCCCGACCCAGGTTTCATTCTATCGGAACTCATCAGGGAGGAGTGTGAAACGCGCAACGCAACTTCCTAAAAGAAGGATTAATTATTTAATAAAAACACAGAGAGACCAAGAAAGAGATAGGTGGTGCAGATAACACAGCAAATGTGTAAGAGGAGAAAATGAAAGCAAATAAAGGAAGAACAGTGGAAGGGCAGAGGAAGGTGGAGGCATTTTACTAAAATGAGCCGGCCACAGACTTTAAAAAACAGATTACTTAGTGCTGATTGAATTATTTTAAATAGCATATTAAATTTAAATCTCAAACCATATATTTAACATGTTGCAAACATAATGTGATTCACTCTATATTGATACACATGTATGTTATTAAATTTAGAAAACAAAAAAGATTAATTTGATATATACATACAAGTGTCAAGTTAAGTTGGTTTGGGTGATTTTCTCTAAATTCTACCTTGCTTATTGCTACCCTAACAGTTTACTATTAAATGTGGACAGCCCACAAGTATACAAGTAGGGAGATGCACGGTGTATAAATATTTTACGCACAGCAACATTATTATGATCTGAGATTAGGTGTGTGAGTTATTTAGTGACAAGACTCCAAGTAAAAATATTTAAACAAAAAATGTTAAAATCTCACCTCCACACAATAACTTTGAACACTAGACAAATATTCTGCCAAATCTTTGTTGAGACGTTCAAGCTCTATGACGATACTCGCATAGCGACGCTGAAAATCATCTGGGACCGGAGAGCCAAAAGACAACATTTTCTCTGCATCTGCATTCATTTCTTTCAGACTCTTTATCTTTGCCTTCTTGGTGTTAAGTATTTTGGACAATCTTACCTAAAAATAAATTATATAAATATAAAAATAATTGATTGTTAATTTATTCAAACAAGAATTTTATCAAGAACTAAGAGTGTGTAAAGATTCAAAAATCTAATCTTAATTTCAAATTTTTGTAAGCTTTGAATTTGCTCTGAAGATTATTTGTTTTGACAACAAAGCTTAAACCAAAAATTGAGATATTTTTAACCTCCTGGGTGTTCTTTGCATTACATTTATTAATGTTCATACATGAACAATGTATACTAATTGAATTACATGTAATATACTTTGATTTATCAGCCTAATTATAAATCTTAGGGATGGGTTCTTGAAATCTTCAAGTTCTGATGAATGCTCAAGATTTAGATATTAAAAAAAATACCAGAATCTTGATTGAAATGAATTTTTTTCAAATTTTGAATTTTAATTTATTAAAGAGCTTATTAATCAGTTTGTTGGTCGTTTAGCTCAATATAATTATGGCAACTTAGGAATTAATGTCAAAAAAATCGTATTGAATAAATAAAATCTTAGCAATATGGGAATTTTCACTTCTGCTTAAAATAATTTCTAAAACTCAAGATTCAAAATTTGAGATATGGAAGTTAAATGTGAATTCAAATTAAAAAGTGTATTCGACGAATTTTTACTTAAATTTGTTAAACATGTTTGAGATGAAACATTTGTATTTTTGTAAATTATGTTTGGTGTTTATATATAAACAAAGATAAATAATATATTTCCTCTAAGCATAAGACAAAAATTTGAAATATGAATCTACCTCAAGAATTTATTCAAAATTATAGTTTGCATGTATCATACTTACAAAGAGTAACAAAAATGTTCAGCTTTTTTCTGACTTTATTAAATCACAAATATGTGACATGATGTAGCTCAAAGTGATTATTCTTTATCAATTTTAAAAAAACCAAAATTTAATATATCACCAAACCAAAATTTAAAATATAAATATAACCCATAAATCATGTAGGTAGTCACATGCCTGCCTTTCTACACACTAAACTAGTGAGAAGATGTTGGTTAATTTTTAATGATATGTAAGAGAATAGTGTTTAAATATAACATTTAATTTGGATAACTTAATTGAGTGGCAGTAGGTATACAATTTGAAATGCATTTAAAGTAAAATTTACTCATTTTTAAAAACTGCAATGCTAATGTAGTACAAGATGTCAAATTCTATCCCAACTTCTTTTCCCCCCTAGCAACAATACCTGCACCTGACTCCCCATAACATCTACTGCACCTACCATCTCTTAGTAAAAGTACTCTATTTACCCTGAAAGATAGCAGTCTTACCTTGACAGATTACACTATGACCCTATCTTATAAACTTTACCATAGTGGAGTAGTGCAAGATAAACTGAGGATAGGCCTACATACGAAAAGACCATATATCAACCATAGCAATATGAAATAAGTCTGCCTAGCACATTAAGGTACACTAAGATAATCAGAGTAGACATATGGCAACCCAAATGATGATCAGAGGTTCAAATGACCGTGCTATAATCGGCTGTTAATGTGAATTGTATTACTAAGAGATAAACACATATGTGGGGGATAGTATTTAAAGGGATTAGTTTCTAAAATACAGAAAATTTTAATAATATTGTCTTACTTACTACCATATCAAGAAACTTGACTGGGAAGCCTCCCAGCATTCCATCAGCAGGTATTACTTTAGATTTTGTGGAAGATGAGCTAAATGATGAAAGGCTACTACTTCTCGGTGAAGATGGGTCAGCAACAGAGCGTGGAGAGGACATGAAAGGGACCACAGTGCGTGGCCGGAACTTCTGTGCGAAGCTTGAGATTGTGATTGTCTCAGGAGTTTCGTTAGACAGCACTTCATAGTCAGGCACCGAATGGGTGCCGAGCCCAGGCCTCTCAAAGGTGACCCTATAGGTGCTGTTGGACGTGTCTACAGCATCAATACTTCCTGTGAACAAACCATCCTGAGGCCTTCGCAGCCGTGCTGTCACCCTTGTTCCAATCACAAGTTGCAAGGGAATCTCGCTTGGCAGGTCCTTACAGTTGCTGATGTCCGCAGTCTTGCGTTGCTGCAACAGACGGATCTTAGTCCGCTTCCTCTCCAGTTCTCGACGCTCTTCCTCGAAGAAAGCTTGTGAACACCTCCTGGGCTTCCCCATCAACCTCCTTATTTGGCACCATTCAACACGAGTCAACTTACGGGTTTTAATTTGAGGAAAAGATTCCTTCAAGCATGTCATGAAGTCATTATCACCTTCAAATAATGGCCTGTATGGAAAAAAACAAAGCGTCACTAAAACAGGCAGAGAAAACATTTCTAAAGTTACTAAACAATTAACAAGATAATGAGGAAGGCAGTTGTAAAACTTGGCCAACCAGTCCATGTCAAGTGATATAAATGTTATGAACTTTGGACTCCTTTCTTGATTAAATATGACATACTTGTGAATAATACAAAGATAATTAAAAATTTTAAATTTCATAACTTTCCTTTAGTATTTGAGCTGGATATTTTAAAAATAACAAAAGAAAATGAGTTGTGTCAAAATAAACCTTGCCATATATCACTAACAGTAGTTGTATTTAATTACTTCAAGAGAAATCAGAGAAATTAAATAACCATTGTGTAATTTTTTTTATTGCACTTTAAAAGAATATGATCACTAAAATGAAATGAAAATCTGTGATGGTTGTAGAAATCAAGTGTGTATTTCCACTTGAGCATTTTGTCCAAATGAGTTGAATCAGCATGCACACACACTCATGCAGAGGAAATTTGCTATCACGAATGGCCACGGATACTCATGTTATGTGTAGCTGCTCAGGTCATTCCCATATTCACAAGGGGACAGTTCAGTGATTTTGTCCAGTATCACAATTGATGTGATAGTGGCAGGTAGTTTCTCCGTGATGTATTCATTATTGAAACAAAATAACAAGAAAAAACTAAAAGAATGGGTGAGATGTTTGTATATAAATTGGTGTTAAGCTTCATTGGTAGCTTACATCCCATAAAACTGTTCAGGTTCTTTTTTATCTCCTTTTTTGCAATGGTTACCCAATCATAACATTTCTTATTCCTTTTGTTCTATGTACCATGTTGTGGATTCCACAATGTAGGGTACTTTTCGAACTCATGTATCAGCTCGGTGAACTTCTCAGTGTTTCATTCCATTGTTGAGATGCAGAGACCCACACAAAATTAATATTCTATATCAGACGCAACATAGAGTACGAACAACAACATAAAACCATCCACACTGAGTGCACACACACACAAAACCGGTTTTCTTTTGACCATGTAAACTTTACCGACAACTGACAAATATCGTGTGGAGTGTTTGTGAGTATGTGTGCACTCTTATTTGGTGTGGCAAAACATATCCACGCTGGTGCATTGTCTCCAGTTCACAAACATGCATGTGGCTTGTTCAGAATGTATGCTCAAGTGGAGATGCACCTTTAAACAGTACATGCTGACAATAAGGAAACTAACATCACAAGCCCTAGCAATTTAGTAGTTTGAGGTAGGAATACACCCAGTGCACATCCTTTTACATAGGAAGAATAGGGATGTGAAAAAAGTATTGATACTTTACTAATATTGATATTTTCCTTTCAATAGTATTTTTTTTACTTGATACTTTTATTGATATTAGTATTCACATTCCGGTATCAAATCGCAATCGAAAGAAACTACCTTTTTGTTATCTTCACTTATGCTTGGATTAAATGTTTACTATGGTTAAAGAAGGGTACAGAATAGATTGAAAAAATATATTATTAATCATAGTTGGCTATTAAATGACTTTCCATCAGCTAAGTTTTCATAGACATTTTGAAAGCTGGTATAGTAAAATCATTTATAGTATCCATTATCCAATACTATTTACCATACCTTCCAAGTTCCAACACATAACATAGACACACTAGACCTAAATATAATATAATATGGTTAAATTATTATAATTTTCAGTGTTTAAATAAATAAATATGAAAATACAATTACAGTCAACTCTGGTTTTACTGAACTCGGTTGTAGTTAACATTTGGCTAAAGTAAACTTAATTCATTGGTCATTTGTTTATAATGGACCATCAACTTCGGTTTTAGTAAACTTAAAAATTGAAACTTTCACTAAGAAATGTCATTCTAACATCATAAATCTTCAAAAACATAACTTTTTGCTTGTTTGCACTTGAAGATAACAATTCAATACAAAAGTTATTGTTTAGGCAGCACAAATCTTGACTGAAAGTAAAGAATTTGTAAAAAGAATGCAGAGGGGAGGGGCGGAGGACTGAGCTTAAACAGTCACTGTACTCATTGACCTAGCTTAAGTTTTAGCACCTTTGTGGCAAGTAAAGGAAGACAGTCTTCTGAGTTGTATTTATTGTTTTCACTAATCCCTTTCTTCGAGAGGATATGTGAAACTCAAACAAATTAGACTTTTCTACTAAGGTTAGTTTTTTAAATGCATGGATAGTGTGGAATCAAGTGGGGAAAAAGAACAAACTCTAGTGAAGGATCTGGAAAAAATATTAATGAAAATTATACAATAAATAGCAGCTTATAACAGTTTTTCTTAAAAGATTAATCAATAGATTTTAATAAAGAATGGTTGTATTTGAACTGTTATTTTGTTTGTCACTAGCCCACTACTCAGATTTTTTTATATTGGTTTTTGAACATTGTGAACAAAATATCTGAGTCCGTAGAGGTTCATTATAACCAGAAATTATTACTTGAAAAAAAATATTTTACAGATTAAAATTTCGATACCAATACTTAATGTTATCAATACTTTTCTTTTGATACCACATCACTATGTAAGAACAATGAATGGTGTGGCAGGACAACATTCTTCAGGAAAAAAAGCAGAAAACACTAAATAAGATGGGTTTCTTTCCTCCCCAAATTATGAAGTACATATAGGTTATTATGAATTATTTTTTTTTGTAAAATGCAATTTTAAAATATATTTACTAAATACTTTTTACACTTAAAAATGCAAGTATTTTAATTCTTTCTGACCTTTATGTTTTACCTTAGTTTTCCATAGTTTGAGATGGACAACTAGAATTAATTAATTAAACATAATTTTAGGGGGAAAACAATGACAATGAGAAGAGAGGCAAACTGAATTTGAAATATTGTCTCAAATTAAAGTTTAAGCAAACGGAAAGTATATGTTTTAGGATTAAAATTTTGACAATGTTACCAAAGAGCTGGTCATTCAATAAAATTGAAACCAAATTAATGTTAGAAAGGAAAGTAAAAAACACTAGTCAAAGATGGTATGTCCTGGTGTTTAGGTGCACCACCTTACCTCCTAGTGGTAGTGACACAGGCAACGATTTACTGGCTGACAAGGCAATCTCTATAATAGGCATGCTGGTTTGTAGCAACAGTGCAAGTACTCTCAGGGTAAGACTGAGAAACAGTTGTACTTATGGTATACTAGATAAAATGTGCCAAGACATCAGTACAAAATCCTTACTGCAAGCAGGGAATATTGTCATGGCTGCAGGTACGATCAAGCCTAGTAACCTGGTCTACTCTAAACTGATTACTAAAATAAACTATATACAATATTAGCCTCAGATATTTGCTGATGACTTGATGGTATGAGAGGAGAAGGAAGACGGAGTACAGGAAAAGCTAAAAGAATGGAATGAGGAAATAAAAGTGTGGAATGAAATTTAGCATGACAAAGTGTGAAGTGGTGGTAATGACAAGGAAGAGGGTAAGACCTAATAAAGCTATAAGGTTGAATGGAGTAGAGCTGAAAAAGTACAGAGCATAAAATATATTGGAAGCGTGATTGAGGAGAAAGGTGGCAAGTGGAAGTAGAGAGGATTTAATGATAAGAGGACAGCAGGAAGAGTTGTTCTATAGCACATGAGAGACCTGCTATGGAGAAGGGAGGTTCCCTTGAATTATAGGAAGTGTTGTACAGGGTGTACTTTGTACCTATTGTCACATATGTAGCAAAAACATGAACATATAATAGAAGAGAGACCAGGAGGCCATGAGAATGAAGTTTGTGAGGAACATGTTAGCTGTCACGAGGAGGAACCAGATTAGGAATGAAGTTATCCGGAAAGAGTAGGAGTACAGGGAGTACATGAGATAGTAGAGAAAGCAAGATGAGATGGTATGAGCATGTAATGAGGATGGAGGGAGAAGCATAGGATGCCAAATAAAATCATAGAAATGAAGTATGTAGGAAAAAGGCTGCAAGGAAGACCAAGAAAGAGATGGGAGGAGAACATAACAGAAAATGTTCAAGTGAGAGGAGAAGAATGGAATAAATTAAAGAAGAGTGGTGGAAGAATATAGGAATATGAAGGCATTTTACTAAACTGACCCGGCTGCAGGCTGGAAACAGGTGATGATGATGATGATGATGATGATGATGATAACCAAAGCTATGAAGGACAACTGAGATTAAAACTGAAGTGCCCATCTGTTGACAACCTGGTGAGAACATGGACTATTGAAAAGTAGAATGTGAGAGGAGTGTGTGGTAAAGAGAATGGACTTTTAGAGGAAATAGTTTTAAAATTGTTTTATTAATTTTCTGTGTCTATATGAAACAAAGCAGAAAGATAAATAGGTTTTGATGATGAGTAATGGTAGCAAAGCACTGTGGTCAAATGTGGATGAAGGTGTAGGGGAAGTCAGGGAGTAGAGGTTTAATTATAAGCCCAACAGCTGAGCTGTTTGTTAGAAGATATGAGTTGGTGTCATCTAGACTTAAATAGATACGTATGAAAACAAGAATTTGTAGAATTATGTTGGTTGCTGGTTATGTTCCAGTGACGGGTTAAGACGAGAATGTGAGAGTGAAGTTATGGAATGAGCTCAATGAAGTTGTGAATGCATGTGAACCTGGTGAAAAAATCATCTTGCTAGAAGATATGAACGGATGGGTGGGTACCCAAAGAGAGAATTCATAAAGTGTGTTAGGAAGGTATGGCGATGACAGGATAAACAAGAATGGTAATGAGTCTGTGTTTAGAAAAAGGCCTGTTTGTGCCAAACACATAGTTTAAGCACAATTTAGATATTCACTTGTATACCTGGCAAAGGGGTGATTCAAGAAGGATGATTAATTTTGTGGTATATGATGAGAGATTTAGAAGTTTAATAAAGAATAATAGGGCTGTGCGTGGAGCTGAATGTGGCACAGACCACTTCCTAGTGATCTCAGTAGTTGAATTTGGTAAGAAGCAGCCCAAGAGTACTAACCAAGTGAAAGTGGAAAAACTGCAGGATAGAAGTGTGAGAGCGCAATAGAAAAAAATTGATGTGCAAAAATTAACTTTACAAGAATGGAATGTCGAAATAAATGCTAATGATATAGAAAGTGCTTGGAACAGAATAAAAGATGTTGTGGTCGAGTGTGCAAAATATGTGTGGAGATCTGCAGTGGTGGGAAACTTAAAAATAGATGCATGGTGGAATGAACAGGTGTAAGAAGCTGTGAGAGAAAAGAAAGAAGCATACAAACTAATTTTTGGCGTGAAGAGTGAAACAGAACTTGAGAGGTTTTGGGGCATATACAAAGAAAAAAATATGAATGCAAAGAAAGTAGTAAAGGAAAGTAAGGAGCAAATAAGATTAAGAGAATGAGAAAGAATGCAGAATGTTTTGAAGGAAATAAAAAGCTGTTCTGGAAGTGGGTAAAGAGAACAAAACAAGGAGTGTAAGAAAATAACTATAACATCCAGAATGAATGTGGTGTGAGAAGATCTGGGATGAAAACATAAAAACACAGAAAATATGGAAAATGTTAAGAGTGAAAGAATTAGTGATAATTGGGTGTTAAAAGCTACAAAAGTGTTAAAGAATGACAAAGCTGCGGGCATAGATGGGATAGCTAGTGTAATGCTTAAGTGTGGGGGCATGGTACTACTTGCCAGATTGTTTAAGTTGTTCCATGTGTATGCTGGGATTTTGAATGATCCTGATGACTGGAAGAATGCTGTCATTGTTCACTTTGTATGAACGCTACTATTCCTGTTTCATTGACTGTTAATGTTTTAAGTTATTTTGTGCTTTATGCACAAGTATTTTAACTAAGAATCTCACTTTTAATATTGCGAGAATGTCTGGTGCTAAGTCAAAAAAGAGAAAAATGGACGCAGAGTTGTCAATTCCAAGACAGGTGGACAAAGAATTATTTCTCTTTAATATTTATAAAGGTTGTCCCATATCTTTACTTTAGAATAAAACACTGTTCGTAATTAAAGAATACAACTTGAAGACATTTTATTTCAAGATATGTTGATCACGAAAAAATTGAAAGATAACTGCAAAAAGACAAGATACAAAAGTTAAAGAACTTGGGTAACGAGCAGCAAATGTTCAACAAACAAAGAACACATATCAATAGTGTCGTTAAAGTTAGTGTTGTGGTGAGAGAAAAAAGTATAAAGTATTTGGTGAAGGAGAATTTATCAAGGAGTATTTGCTCGGTTATGCAAATATAATATGTTCTGACAAGAGAAAGACTTGGACCAAATTAGTTTGTTGACACGTTTTGTTGTTCGATGCATAAAAATTATAGCTAATGACATCAAAATTAGTTTGAATGATTACTTGATTGGAATGATTTTCAATTGCTTTAGACGAAAGCACATGCTCGTCTGATACAGCACAACTAGCTGTTTTCATCTGCGGTGCCGACATGGACAACAAAGAAGAGTTATTGGTTCATCCGTTGTTGAAGGGAGTAACTAATGGTGAGGACCTAACAGAAGCAGTCAATACAGTTTTCAGAAGCTTTGGATTGAAATGGAGTCACCAACTGGGATTTACATTGATGCAGCACCTGCAATGGTTGGTGCATAGAAGGGATTTATTGGAATAGTCTAAGGGAAAGTCAATTCAGAAGAAAAAATTGTCTCTATTTTCCAAATCTAGCAACTCATGAAAATATTCAATATAATTAAAATGTAGATGAGATGGTCATTAATAAAGCAGTTTGATACAAGGTTTGCCAACCTCCAAAACAAATACTCCATAGTCACAATATTTGCTCGTACCGTGAATGATGTGGATGAAAATAAAAAAAAAAATCCATAGATGGAGCTTATTGAGCTTCAGGAGGATTTAACTGTGAAACTTCCATTTAATGGCATTGCTTTGACAAAATTTTATAAATTATATTTGGTGGAAGAAAAATATACTAGATTATGAACCTTTGCAAGAAAAATAATTACTCTTTTTGGCAGGAAATACATGTGTGAACAGTTATCTTTGAGGATGAGTCATAAGTCGAAATTCCTACAAGGATGATAGATGACAATCTTGAAAAATCTTTTATAATGTGAATAAGCACCATCAACCCCAATATTGAGTCTCTTGTCACCGAAGTACAAGGCCAATCTCACTAAAATGTCTAATAAAAGAATGTTTATTATATGTTGATAAAATAATTAGAATAGAAGTAAATAAATGGTACAGAACTCTGAACGGACTTTCTCACCCCATTGTTTAAAAATGGAGATATTTACTCAAAACTCTTAACATATGTCAAACGAAATAATATACACTAGCAAACCCTAGCAAAAAGTAACTCAAACCACTAATTGCATTACTTTAAGTGATAGTTATGTTACGATTGTTTATGTTTGGCATAAATCTAGAGAGCTAAGTGTATCCAAAGCATTTGGGAGGGGGGGGGG
>CABFOW010000404.1:228434-276512 GCA_902141385.1 Timema californicum
GGTGTCACGGAGGGTAGAGACTCCACAAATTTACAGTATAAAATAAGTTTAAATAAAGTATTATTTTTAATTATTAATAGAGGCGCTTAAAAATTAGTATTGTCCATAAGAACAAATATTTTGTAATATTTTCAAAGACAATTTCGCAAATTATATAATTTAGAGGACTCTAAGTTAAAAATGAGAATGTGATTTAGGCCAGAAAAATCTAAAAATCATGTGTCCTAAAATACATTAAAAAAATTTATTCAAATCCATTTCTTAAGATCTATTTTAGTCATAGTTTCTGTGAAACCGGGCCACAAAGTATCAAGTATGAAAGAATGTATTATCATATCCAAAGGACATTCAGAATACTCAAATTTAGCATTATAAGTTATAGTCATAAAATGATTGATTTTTATTTTCTGCTCTTATTAACTGAATAAACAATATCAAAAACTTTAACATTTTCTTACATAGTTAATGTGGCTGACACAAAACTTTGTTTCATTAAACTTTAAACTAAATCTGGTTCATCAATAGTGGTTACATTTCAAGTGTTAGCAGCTCTTTTTGGTATGTTTAGGCGTTCATAGAAAAATGCTACTAGTTTATAGGACCAAAATATTTATTAAAACATTTTTGTGTGCAATGAATATTAATGTAACCATCAAATTTTATGGATATTTTGATTTTAAAAAGGTTCAAAATATTGAGTAAAAATTTGGAAGAAAAAACCCAAAAATACAGCTGTTGAGTCAATTTAATGGGATTTTACTTTTGGTAAAGTATCAAACTGGACAATAAACATGTCAAATTGAACCTGTAACTTGAAATATTAAACAAAAAAGAAATGTATATTTTTAATCAATTAATAATAGGCTACTTTAATAGTGTGTTTAAAATTATTTGTACTTTCTAAACAAACATGTGTGTTTGTGGTTAGTTTTGGCAGTTATTTAAATGTATAGCTAAATTTATCAAATAAAAATGTATTATTCATGTTTGTTACATTAAATTCTAAATTAATAAATGCTTCACTAGTTCCGTAACCACTCCAAAATTGTTTTTATTTTTTTATACCTAACTATTGTCCTTACATTATTTTAAATATGGATTATATTTGGAAAAATTTATATGAATAAATCTCTAATATAAATATTACTCTTTTCTTTGACCGGAAGTTAACAAGTAGGTAAAATTACTATCCTCAAGAAAAGGAAAGCGATTTCAGGTATTTCCATGAAACTAATAAGCTGTAGCTCAATGCCAAAATTTAACATCCCCACCCAACTCATTCTTTCTTTCTCTTATCAGTTGTCCACAAAACTAGGGGGTCAGAGACCTTTCAAGGCAGAAACTACCTAACCACCAGTTACAAGTTGCCTTTAAATCTGAAGGTCATTTCAATGTTATTTCCAAGAAAACCTCATTCTTAAAGGTTCAAACTCCTGGTTGATTTGACATGGAATGACCCTATAAAAATATGATTGGAATAAAAGATTGTTATTATAAATATACCTACATATTTTCAATGATAAGTAATTTTATATCTCAAAGAGTTTCAGAGATGTGATAAAAA
This sequence comes from Timema californicum, assembly GCA_902141385.1. Classification (NCBI taxonomy): domain Eukaryota; kingdom Metazoa; phylum Arthropoda; class Insecta; order Phasmatodea; family Timematidae; genus Timema; species Timema californicum. The sequence continues at coordinate 229,999 of CABFOW010000404.1, forward strand.
AATGAGAATTTACGCATCAGACCGGAACCCTTAAAGTCTTTTTGCTGAAAAAATGAGAGCAGCTATTTTGTTCATTACATTGATCAATGCTTAGAAACAAAATTTAATCAAAATCATTAGATCCAATTTTGAGAAAATCAAATTTTTCTCTTTTCAGCCTTCAGTAAACTACCCTTAATTTTAGGGTTAGATATCAAATTCCAAAAAGTCCTCAGGTCAACCCTAAGAAAACCCTAGATACCAAGTTTTAGCCACATCGATAAAATTGTTTAGGCTCTAGTCCAAGGTACAGACAGACAGAAATTCAAAAACCGCTTTTTCAGATTCAGGGGGTCATTAAACGTCAAAATTCATCAAAATCTCAAATTCAATTTTTTTGATGATCACAATACTTTCTCTATCTGTAAGATAGTGAGAAAGTAAAATAAAAAAGTAAGCATTTTAGTAAAGTATATTTAGTTTGGCCCTTTACTCAGCAAGTAATTAATAATTTTGCCCCTGAACTAGTAAACAATGCCCACACCTGTTGTACAACCTCCTGAGGAATATTCCATGAACCTGCTTCAGGGCCTGCATGGTCTAAGGTGTGACGGCCAATGACGGGGAGATCGAGGTTCAAATCTCGATTGAGTGTACAGAGTTTTTTCTCCAAAATAGTTTTCCACTCTCTCTTCACACAAATACAGATACACTTTTTATAAATATAGCCTTTCTCATCACTAAAATCGTTAGCGTGATTAGAACATGAATGTATAAATTTTGCTTAATGCACTTTATTTCATAAATAATATTTAGTTGTTATGAGAAATGGAAATCATAAATAAATGATAGATTAATTTTTTATCAACATGTGGATTCATATTGTTAGGTTGTAAATTAATAGTAAGGCATCTGTTTTGTTAGGTTTTTGAAACAACAGAGCACATCATAATCTCTAAAAAAAAAATCTGATTCCATTTGTTTTAATAATTATTTAATCATTCTTGTTTAGGTTTTTTCGTATCTAAAAACTTCTCAAGAATTTAAAGAACCCATCCTTAGTAGCCAGAATTAAATTTGTGATAATAGCATTTGAATCACAAATGTATTCTTAATATGTATGAAAAAAGTGCATTGAGCAAAAATATAAATACGTATTAAAAATGTAATTATATGTTAGTGTTTTTACTTTTATTTGTGCTTTAACATTTTCCTAGTATCCTATCATTTTATAAATGCATTCTTAAAATATTGCTACGTTCATTAATGTACACAGGCTAAAACACTCGCTTTTGTGGCCAGCTTGTATTTGACTGTAATGGCTTCGCAAATGAAATGAGGTTGGCACAGAATGAATGTTTATTTTTTTAGTTTATAGTAAATGTAGATATCATATAGTGACTGCATTGTGTTGGTTAAATTAATAAAACATTATATAATTAAAGTACTATGTATTATAATGATTTACTTCTGCTATTTCATTTACTACAAGTCACGCGTCTTGATAGTGTGAGAGTGGCCATCAACAGATTTATTGTAAATTTATTTATATAAGTGATGTAATTTAACTTCTACTAATTATTATAGCTGGTCTTACATTAATTAGCCTCGTGGTGACTATCCAAATGGCCGTTAAATAATTTACAAAACAGGACTCCTGAGAGCGTCCTTGACAGACGCATGCTAAAACAAGAGTAAATAGTCCTACTTCCCCTAACTTAACTGACATTAAGGTATTTTTAGACCCATACATTCACATTCTGAAAAGTGTCACTCTATGAAGAGGTTAAGAATTTCAACCTAAGGCAATGGATCGGTCATTGGATAATGGGATTTCAGTGTAATAGCATTGAGGCATTTAGAAATCACCTTATATCAGTAGGCCTATAGTTTAAAAATGTTGCACGACACATTATTTTTTTTAGTTTCTTCTTCCTTTAACATAATCAAATTCATGCCATGCGCATAACCATGACTCGAATTTGTCTAAAGATACACAGGAGAGGGGTAAAAGGACATTAAACTCACATGCTGATTTTGAAAATTGAGGTTAGTATACTCAACAGGGACAGATATATTAAAATAGATTCATGGTGAGTGTTAATTGGAAGAAATATGTTATTTGGAATATTGTAAATGAAAGTTGTGATTTATTATAGTAAATATGTGAACATTCTCTGACTTTACCATGCCTTTTCCCTGACCAAACATATTTCCTAACTTTTTCTTGTTTTCTGGGTCACTGAATACCCTGAATAATATAGATAATTAAACATCAAAATTATCTGTAAGATTTTGTAGCAAGAGGTATACATCTCAACATTATACCTTCCTTCAAATATTAGCCAGAGCTTATTTCAGTTTTGTAATGATTTATTTTCAGATTTATCATTAAAATATTAAATGAATATATTTTTAGTTAAAAAATCAATGTGTTGTTTCCACATTATCTTTGTAAAAATAAAATAAATAAAATGATCAGTATTAGGGCTTGGCAAAAAATGATTAGGCTGGATATCCCAACCCTATTTTTTATGATTATTTTATATTACCAACCAAAATTCAAACATGACTTTTTGCTACAAGTGGCTTAGGTGCAAGAACCCCAGCCGTTTATGTAGTCTAACAAATTATAAGTATTTATTAATCCCTAAATCACAAAAAACATTCTCTATTTTTTTTAAAATAAAGTTTATACTATTATTATATAATGTTTAATCACAACTCACATTGAAGCAACCCTTTTAGCAGTAAACACTTTTTTTTAATTGTGTCGTGGGGCAATGTGCACAAGAAAATCGGAAGAAAAAAATCCATCTCTAACTTGTATATGACTACAGAGGAAAAAAATAAAAATAAAACCTAAGATTTAAGGGCACGTGGCATTAGATGGTTAGAGGTGAAATGATTTCTCAAAGATGCAACTCACTTATCAATATTGCTGTAAAACCACTCGTAGCAGACCCATTTGTGTGCCTTAGGCAGTTTCAGAAGGTTCCGAAGCCGCATGCCAAGTCTCTGTGAAACCTTTTTGTCCGAGGTTAAAAGGGATCCATCTGGTTGATCATGAGAATTTTCATAGGCATGACTTTCTCTATAGGTGATGTGGTGCTGGGTTGTCTGATGCTTCTTGGCATGGCTCACCAAGTTCTTATGCGAGGTGGCCACAGCTTTCTTGATGGTGGAGTTTTTTGGCCGCTTTGGAGATGAGCGGGGTAGCAGTGTGCTCACCACATCATCATCAAAAAACAGGCGATTCCTTTTGCGGATGCGAGCAGGCTGTTAGGAAATGATCACAATTTTGGGTTCATTAAGAGATAATAAATTATACCAACAGATTTAGGTGAACAATAAGCACTCCAGACTTGAGAAAGTGGGATTAAACTTTGGCCAGCTCTAGGTCTAACCTGTTATAGAATTATGTTCTTCTTAAAAAATGTTTTATTTCCAAATTACTTTAGAAAAATTGGTGGTAGATTCTCTTAACATTCCACATTATTAGTGTTACTTTATGTTTGATACATTAGTTTAAGATGATGATAAATAGTGTTTGAAATAAAACCATATAAATAAATATGTTATTGCTACACAAACATAAAGTATAATTAATGCCAATAACAACAATCCAACTTGAGTTGGCTTTATTTTCTGTTTCAGAAAAGATTAAATTACAAACCATTCCTCGTCGGTTTAGAATCAGCCCTGGTTGTGTTGGGAGGGGCCGAGGGGGTTTTTCCTCTCCAACCCGCTGAAGACCCAAAGCAGCTGGCCCTAATATGGGCTCTTCTATATGTTCCCTGTCCATGAAATGAGAGTTTTTATCCAATTCCTGTTTCACCTCATTGTAACCATGTGTTCCGTTTCTAAAACTGAGCAAGGCTGCGGCGGACTCGTCTAGGCCCCCTACATAAAAGAAATTTAAGTATTTTTAATATATTTTTTTAGCACCACCACTTACTACCTGTTCAAGTTATATACTTATATGCACTTTTTGGATAAGTTAGAGCAGGGGTTTCCAACTTATGAGTGCCCAAGGGTCACTAATGAATCTGCGAGCCTAGTGGTGGGCCGCATCATAATCGGCTAAGGGGTGGAAGGAAACAGGGCAAACACAGATGTACACATTAATATAAAAAGAAAGCACAATTAAGTTTATTACCGAATGAACATCATTTGAAGCTTTCATAGATTTTTCCCTCGCAAGTCAACATTTTTTTGTTTCTCTGTTAAAAATGTTAATCAAGTAGATTACTTTTCCAAGAAATTCCACAGGCCGCAAAAACAAAAATAGAAGATATTGTGGGCCGCATGCGAGTCGGAAACTCTTGAGTTAAAGGCTGATATAAGTTACTTAGAAAAGGTGGTTATTTAAAGATTAGTTAGGTATTAAAAAATAATTAAAGCTTTTTGTAGAGTTTTAACCATCTCTTCCCTAACTAACCAACCATTAGGTTATACTAATATTACTATTATGTATAGGACTAAATTCACTTGTAAAAACCAGGTATGCTTGTTGATAAATTTAGAAAATATTGTAACCTAATTTCTAAGTCTGGTTCAGACAAGCGTTTCATGACCTTTTGCTAAACTCAGAATATGTCAACAATATATCTCAACAATTTAGTTTTTATATAGTTAATCTAAGCGTAACTGTACTTATTTATTATGACAAAGTTAAGGAACACCTTGTCTTACACTTACACCAGGTTACATAATTATTGATGATTATTTTTAATTTAAAAGTAAATGATAACTTGAACAAAAATATTAATAAAATAAATCTTAAAAAACTAAACATTCAGTAAATGTTATACAAATTAGGTTACTAATCTTTTTCTCAAATTTAAAAGTTGCAAGCAGCCATGTATTTATTTCATTTTTTACTTTTGAAAAATTTGAAATATAAAAAATAAAAATAAAATATTTAAAAAGTCTCTAAATGAAGTTAAAATTAAGAATTAATATATTCAAGTATAGGTACCTACCATTGGGAAATCTATCCCTTGCCTAATTAAAGTTGGTGTATTTTGTGTTAGGTAACTTTTACACAAATTTGAGCACATTTGTTTTGAACATTGTGAAACATTATGGAGCCTTCTATTATAACTGGTAATTGATACTTTTCCTGGGGCTTCCTCATGTTGTATTTTTGTCCTAATAGTGCTTGTTTCAGTGTAATATTTCACAATAAAAAAAACCCTTGGGTCATTCCATGTGACTCATGTTTCATTGATAATCATTATTTCCAAGTTTAAATTAACACTCAAACTAATCAAGTAATCTTGGAAAAATAATAATTTGAGAAATGTAGCTAAATTTGAAAAAAATATATGGACAGATAAAGAATGAATTTTTATAGTTATATGACTCATATTATAGTGAGAAATAGGATGGTAGTTTTGAGTAAAATAATTTTTTTCAAAACTTTGTTTTCTTATGTAAGTTAGGATAGAGCTATTTTTTGATAACATATTTACTTACTTACTCTATGGTGTTAGGAACTTGAAAGTTCATTGTCACACATACAAAAGTACGCCACCTATCCCTATCTTGAGCTAGTTCCATCCAGTCCCCCTCATCACACTTTATCTCTTTCATGTCCATTCCAATATTATCCTCCCATCCGCGTCTAGGTCTTTCCAATGGTCTTTTCGTATTGGGTTTGCCGGTAACTCCATAAACAAGGTTCTATATTTTCCCATTTGTGCTGCATGTCCTGCTCACCATAGTCTATGAGACTTTTATTATCCTAACAATGTCTTGTTATGAGTACAGGGTATTTAACTCATCATTATGTAACCTCCTTCAATCCACAGTAGCCTCATCTCTTTTTGGACCAATTATAATCCTAGGCGCCTTATTTCCGAACACCCTAATTTTTTTTTTACTTTGTCATGTAAGGCAAGAGACAACCTTTCACAAACATAGGGAACAGCCAGTAAAATTGTTTTGTATATTCTGGGTGACCTGGTGGTCTAGAGTTAAAGTGTCGGACTTGTATGCTGGGGGGTACGGGGTTCAATCCTTGATCTTAGCACAGATTTATCTGATAGCCAAACCCTTCCTTCGTCTATTAATCACAACGTGTGAATGTGTGAAATGCCAGGCCTCCACCACGGTTTGGATTCCACGTTAAACTGTAGGTCCTCCATATAATCTACACATTAGCGTAAGTTAAGACACAGTAATAATTATAATAACAATGTATATTCTGAGTCTTACATTCCTTGAAACCAGTCAAGCTATCAACATATATTATTTTGAACTCATAGAATAAAAGTAAATTCACTCAAATCAATTTAGTTTTCAGTTTTAACTTATGCTGCAAAAATAAAGTTACTCATGTTAAATATAGGCTAATTAATAAATAAAAACAAAATTTCTTTGCAAAAAAAAAGAAGCTAAAAATAAAATGTAATATTTAATTTAATATATTTAATATTTCTCACTTAGTTAAATAAAAGTTATGGTTGTTTGGAAAAGAGCATTAGAGGCTAAATCATGGTTAAAATTAGAAGAAATAGCCAACACACTTACCTCAGTCAAACTGGAGTAGAAATTGTTTATATAAAACACCTAAAAAAAACACAAACATATTTTTAAGGACAAGATTTCACTGTCACAGACAACTTTATCAGGTCAAGAGAACAGGTTTATCTGAACAATTTCTACTCCAGTATTACTGAGGTAAGTGTGCTGGTTATCCCTCCTAATTTTAGCCCTAAGTAAAATAAAAGTAGGCCTTATCATTAACAGAAGTCTTGAAAAAAAAATAAGATAGAAATAATATGTATAGCTATGTACAGATATAGATCTAATTCAAGTTAAAATAACATCGAGTGACCCTGGTTGACCAAACTTAAGGTGGCCACAGGTGTTAACAGCTCAGTAATTTCACAATCATCAATGAGAACATGTCAACAGTGACTTGTTTGAATATGAAACAATAAATTATGATTATATACCAGCCTAAAAGCGAAAAAATCCACAAGTTCAAGTTCATTACTTTTTCTTTTGACATTTAATGGCCCACATTTCATGGACTGACCCTTTTTACAAAACACCCAGTCACCTCCTCTTACAGTAGCTAAATTTTTAGTGAGAACGTATTCTGTCCATCCATGCGAGGACCTCTTTATCACATTAGAGCAGGAGTTGCCAAACTTTTTGAATGGCATACCACCCCAACAATTTCCATTATTTGGAATACCACTAAGATAATGCTGAATGTTTACTATTTCAGTAACCCTACATTTTTAATTGTATCCAGGGATATAATAACACAGACTGCACAGCTACAGCTGTCGGAGCTTAAATCAGTGTTGCTACTCTTACAACCACTATTAAATCTGTTTACTTTTAGATAAATTTGGTCCAAATATATTTATAAAATTTGATAAGGCCCAATCTTTTTTCGACTGTAATTTGCTTGTTTTTCTTACATCATACTACCAGTAATAATTGTCATAGCACAATTTGGGAAACGTTGCCTTAGAGGATGTCTTCCTACTGGATGGTACATTAAAATGAAACTTCTTATTTAAGTTTTTTGAATAAATAATATGTTAGGTAGTTTAAGCATCAAGACGTATAGTGATAGTATCTAAGCCCTCATAATAATTACAAGGCCTATATATTGTATATAATCTTGTACTAGTACAAAAATATTTTTTAAATATCAGTCCAAATAGTTTCCAACTTTACTCAATGTTAAAATTCATTTACTGTGTACCAGTAATATAATTTATTTTTTAAATATTAAGTAAAGTAAGGCCTATTTTATATAATTTTTAATAGGCAGCAACCATCTTCCCTTTCACTGAATAAAACTATAAATATTGTCTAGTTTACCTATAAAAAGGAACAGAATTAAGGTCAAATTTTGCCTGAAAGATATTAATTGTATACTATTCAATCTCAATTAACTTAAGTTTGTTCTTAATTCACTGTGGGAAGACACCAACCCTATAGAGAGCACTGCTAGGAAAAAAATATTGTTACAAAACTCAGGATATGATTTAAGGTTCCAAGCTTTGTTCTTAAAGTATGAAATATATAAGCAAAGCACAATAATAAATTATAAATCCTATGTTTTTATGCTAACTCTTCCAAAGAATAAAATCTAATAAAATCTAAAAAATGTAGGATGAAAAGAATAATTAATCTCTAGACACAAGCACACCACATAAAAAGAATTAATCAATAAACCAAATAATACATTAAAAGCAACCCTAATAATGTCTATGTATAAATCTATTAAACATTATAAAATAATGGATACAATCTTAAATTAGATAGCCAAGAATGATTTGCAAAATTTTAATAAATCACTTATTATTAAAGGTTTGAGTGTGTTTAAAGTTGACAAGACACTTAATACTTATTTAATAACGTCATTAGACGATGTTTCAATTCTGGGAGGCCTTATAATGCATTCAAAAGTACAAACATTGCATATTTGGTCACATAGTTAAGCTGATTTACGAAATAACTTAACATCATTTCGAATCATACCTCACAACTGCACACATAAGTTTTCGAAAAAATTCCGCTAAAATCATCCGAGTTGTAAAATTTGAATTTCAAACTCTGGAAACATACTTTACAATAACAAAATAAAATAAAGTAATGTGACTAAATAACAATGTTTAACACACAATAAAAGCTGGTTAAGACATTCTGTTATATCTTAAGTTTTAAACTAAATCACTTAAATTATTTCAAAAAGATAACCAACAACAATTTAAGACTTTAACTTTATTTCAAAATACTTACTTTCAAGTTGGTCCGCCATGTTAACGTGTATTTAATTTTCTACTTTTCAAGGGTACTTTCAGTAATTTTACCAAACGTAGATAAACACGTCATAATAATTACCTACAATCATTATTAAAATGCCCCTTTAATAAAATAATACAAGAATATAAAGCAAAACTTTTAAAAATAGAACTGTATAAACTATCATATATTCTTAATTCAATATTTTCTCTTTTTTAAATATTTTATAAAGTAGGTAAATATAGACCAACATTGACCATGAAATAGTAAGCGGGTGTTACATAGGAATTATTTTTGCTACAAACAAACAAACGCCCCTACGCAACTTTCTAAATCACAATGTATTATTTAGAGAGAATTTACAATTGAGATAATTGGTTTCCCTATTTCTCCATTCCACATTTACAACGATTAACTTCTGGAGATGCTACAAAATTATTTGTAAGCCATAGATATACGTAAACATTTATTAATAGATATCAAATCTGGTGGTTCCCTGCACGTCTTATGGAGATATCATGTTGCACTTTTTAATATTCTAAATTTGGTGAGTCATGTGAATAGTATTGAAGCTATATTTTGTGTGTGTATAATTACTACAACAAGGCCATAACCAATCTATTTTAGGTGGTGTCCAACCTACGGCAGTTTGAAATGAAGTTACCCCAAAGGGAAAGAACTATAAAATCCAATTTGAATGAATTTGGAAAAAGGTTAGGTGCTATATATTTCAACGCGCTTCAATTAGCTTCTAGATTAGCCATTGAGGAAAAACACTAACGTCCAGGAGCATAGTTACCTGGGAAGATTTTTTTCCCGCCTCCCGAGCCAATGTAAGCCCCTTGTAGTGAGGAAAGGAGTTAATATGTAAAAAAAAATATATCATTGATAAAATTAGGGAGATATGATAGTTGACATAGTAATCTAATCATTTAATCAATCTTATTCTTGTGTGTCTTAATTAAGCCATGTAGTGTGTAGACATGTTTAAAGCATAGAAAGTATTGGTAGTGTATAAAGGTGGTTTTTCACCAATACAAGGGCAACATGTTGCATGTCATAGAACGCAATTCCTTGCGATTTCCGCAGCATGTACGAAGCATATACAATGGCAATGGCGATGCATGATGATGGTAATTTTTGGGTAAGCTGAGTGAAGAACACTCATAAAGGGGCACAGATAGTGATGTTGGAAGTGGAACTTTTATGTATTTATATAATACAATACTGACAGATTAATCTTTTTTATTTATTAATTTTTGCTATACCTTCTCTAAAATATCAAATGTTAACCTTACAATTTTCCTTTTAAATGCACTTTTCGTACAAAATAAAAGCCTCAATGGAATTAATTAACAAAAAGTCAACTGAACAGAATTATTCATTGTTGATATCTACAGTGTCTCCCGTTTTCTCTACGGTACATACACTAAATCCTAAAACATTACTAAAATATATGATTATAATACTAAATGTAAAACACCTCAATAAAATAATAAAGTTCAGTTCACAATCACAAAACTAAACCAACCTACACTGAAAATATAAACATTTGAAACATACTATATATATATATATATATGTATATATATACAGAATGTAACACACACGAGTCGGCAATAGCCGGCTTTTGGTTGCCTTTAGCGGCTGAGATAAATAGTTGCACGCACATTAACCTCCATAGCTCCCCACAGTCCTGATTTTGTGGGTGGGTCAGACAGAAATGTATCAGCTTATCTTTTAAAAAGGAACTGACGAGTTCGCTTTCTTGCTAAAATGTCACTAGGTTTAAAAAAAAATTCATCAAAATCTCAATTTTACATCTGTCTTATATATATGTTGTATAATATATCTCTTTTTTTCAAAACCTTGTGGGATAACTAAACAAATATATTAAAGTAAAGTGTATGGATCAAAGGGAAGGGGAAAGCTGTGTAAGACGTGGCTATATACTGTAGATAACGTGACGCTCCACACTCCAGGATGATTGACGTCATTCAAATACACATAAAGGGCCAGTTTCTTAGTCAAATTTAGTATGCCTCAAGTGTGGCGTTATACCAAGTTCATGACGACACCTACCTAAACCAGAATGGAATGGGCCAGTTTCCTATGCGTAAACGGCCCATTCCATTCGAGTTTAGGTAGGTGTCGTCATGTATTAGTGTAGCGCCGCACTTGAGAAGTATTAAATTTGACTATGAAACTGGCCCAAAGAATCAAATATGTGGTGGTACGCAGTGTCACGCTGCAGTGGGAGTCCACCTAACTGTGTCATCTGCATGAAGCTTTGGTTTTGCCACCTTCCGGTACTGAGAGATCTCTTAAAATCTTGTTGGGGCGCCTCCACAGGGTTGCCCCTGGGCAATGTGACGGACGCTGGAGTCCGGCATAGCTAAGACCCCGATAAGGCCATCTGTGTGTGAGGAGTGAGGCTCCTCGACATGCACTAAGCGGTTGGTAGTGCGTACCAGTGTAGTGGGGATAGCTTGTCAGATCACCTCCTCGAGGTCCCGACTGGGCAACTTCGGGCAGTCCCAGTGGAGTGGCAGTCGGACATCTGGTAGAGGTAGAGGTTTTTTTTTCAAGTTACCCAAGGCAGGCTGGCCTGGAAGGGCTAGTACTGTTTTTTTTTCGGGTGCCCTATTACCCGAAGTGGCACTCGTGGACCTCGGCCCACGTCCGACGAAAAGGTTCATGTCCCGATTGGAATAAGTGGTTGCACTATAATGAGCCTCTAAGCCTGGGTATAGTGTAGCTTCAAAGCCTTTCGGGGTCCTCTTCGGAGATTTAGTTTGGATATCCATGGGGATTCGATGAACCGTTTAGTTGAAGTTTACCTCAATCATCAGCGTAGGTTGGGAAGATAGTAGGACCAAGAAATCTACCTTTTGGCACGCCAGTATTTACATGCATTGACTTTCCATTTGAACAATTTACCTATACATACGACAAATTTTTTGTCAAGTAGTTTTTCAGACGCAAGAACACCACTATAATCTATCTTTTTTATAAGTATTACATGATAAACTATGTCAAATGCTTTACAGAGGTCAATAAATATACATCTAAGGCATATTTCCCTTTATCAATAGACTTGTTTTCCCCCTACAAGTTACATTGCTGCCTTAATTCTTTTGAAAGAAATTCTATAGCCATATTGATGCTAGTAGAATTTATATTTAGTTTCATAATAGCTCATTAACCTAATTTGTATTACTTGCTCTAATAAATGATTAAACATACTAAGAAACGGATGGTATTTTACTGGACAGCTGTGAACCAATCATTGTGAAATGTTTACAGAATGTGTCAACTGGAACTTTTCACGAAAAACAGTTTATTTATAACGAAAATAGGGTCCACGACTATGCGAATGATAAAATAAGTCTTCTAGGAAGTTCTCTTAGAAGTAATTATATTTCAACTATACTCTAGAAACAAAACCCACACAGCCCTGCAAAAGATTTCTTTGGACCAAGTTTCTTCAATTGATTTAGCTAAAACAAGCTTGTGAAAGGAATAACACAGACCCATGGTTTGTTAGGCCTCATTATTAGCGACCAAAACAAAGATAAAAAAAAAACCCAATAAATCAAATCAATTTGAGATATTAACGAAAAAAGCATCTATCTTTTATAGAAGCTTGTAAAGAAGAGCATTCGGAAGTGAAAAAATATATAAATGCCCACTTCGGCGGCCGATTGATCTAAGGCGTCACTCTAGCAATAGACTAAACTACCAATTACGGGAAGATTGGAATTCAAATCCTGCTCGGGTATACTTAGGGTAGTTTTCCCTACATGGGTTTCTATTCTCCCTTCACACAAATGTGAGTAAAATTCCTCTAAACTCAAATTTCCCATCCCTAATATAATACATTAGTGTAATTAGTGCATAAAAGTATAGCCCGAACCGGTAGTAAAATGAGATGCTAAAAATATTATAATTAAAACCCTTGCACCGATAATTACAGTGATTTAGTTTCTGCCTTTAATGCATTGATTATTTTATCATTCAAGATCAATAGCATCATGGATAAGATGTTAAATTTATAAAATGTCAGCTCATAATGAATGTGCTGGTCTTGCTAAGAGGTCAAAATATTGTGTGTGATATTTACAAACAATGATAACAAAATATAATTCCTTCAATATCATAATGGAGAGCTCAGTTTTTAGTTTGCTCAATGTTTAATACTTCAGTTGCTGAATACTATAAGGCAGCGGTTCCCAAAGTGTGCTCCGCGAAACATCTCCAAGTGCTCCGCGGAGAGATTGTAAATAAAAATAAAATAAATGTGACAAGATCTCAAAATTGTTTATTTGTGCGGTCATGAACTGTTTTTATATAAGTATTGTGTAGAAATAATTAAGCTCCTGCATCGTTCCGTAAATCAGTTTAAATAGCAAGTATTATGGATCCAAAGTGCATTGTCATGCGGCACCTCAGTCAGGTTTACCCGCCCGCACCTTCTTGGAACCACACAAAACATTGAGAAAATCCGTGAAGCACACAGACTTCACGCGGTGAAACCAGACAGATAGGCTCAATGGCACCAGCTAATCCCGGCTCAATGAGAGCCTCACCTTACTTAAAGATCCGATTGTTAGCTTTGACACTTTTACAGAATTTTCTGGAAAGTCTTTATTGTATATTAAAAACTCTTTGTTTCTTCGCTCCTTCATTCTGTTGCAGTTCATTCAATGTTTAGTCGAGAGTCGAAACAAGTCAAATTGCAGTGCGGTGTTATTTTTTCACGAGTGCTTTTGTTGTGTGATTTTTTTTTAAATAATTACATTAATAACTTTAATGGATCTTCGCTCTTGAGGACGAAACACCTGCTATTACAGGTTTTTTGGAGCACCTACGTAGTCATCTAGAAAATATCATAGATTTGCTTTCAATGGATCACTGGCTGAAATCTGGATCCTTAAAAAAGACTATTAAAACCTCCACCACAGTTCCTCCAGTAGCTATGGAAGCATCAAAAGCTAACAGGTATGTACAAATATTATGTTAGATGCATTTTTTTTAAACTTTGAAAGTGTTTATTGGGGTCTGCTAGAATAAGAGCGTGTGTAATTAAAACAAGTAACAGCTTTGGATGCCAATAACACAGGACCTAAAAGAAGAGATAGGGACTAAGGTACATACATCTTTATACAAATTAAATAGTAAATAAAGACTTTTCAGTATATGCATTGCATGTTGTACATATTGTTGCACTTTTAACAAAAATAGATTTCAGCTCAGGTTATTTTCGAATTTTGGCCTGTTAATTGGTAGTAACCTTGAAGCTGCAGCCAATTTGATGTCACCAAGCGATAGGATAAGATGGTTACTCACATTTAACAAGCATTGTGAGCAAACATGCGAGAAACATTTACATTCTTAAACAATATTCAACGTTAATTTAGGAGCAATGGTTCTTTGATCAATTGTTTTATTAAATACTTGACATTTATTATTATCATTAATATTATTTACCCAGATGATACGAATATTATTTTTATATTGTAGTGTGGAAGAAGATGGAGCAGTTGCCAATGCTAGAATTGCTGGACAGGATGAAGGGTTTTTAGACGAATCAGCGACAGCAGGTGTGACAGAAACTTCTGAACTGTTGAAAGAACTGCCTAGTACTAGTTCTTTGGAGATCAGTGCCACAGGTAAAAAAATTATAAAAAGGAAGTATCACGATTCCTACTTGGATATTGGATTTGTTGAGACTAGTGACAACAAACCACAGTGCGTAGTTTGCATGAAAGTTTTGCCAAACAGTGCGATGTTCCCAGCAAAAATGCGCCGTCATTTTGAGGGGGTCCATCCAGAATGCAAGGGCAAACCGACTGATTTCTTCAGAAGGAAGTATGGTGAACTTACACAAGCCCAGAAAATTATATCTTATCACTCAAAAACAGTTAATGAACAGGCTTTGATGGCGTCCTACTTAGTCAGTTACCGAGTTGCTCAAGCTGGCGAAGCCCATACCATCGCTGAAAACCTTATAAAGCCTTGTGTAAAGGACATAGTTGAAAGTATGCTGGATGCAAAAGCCACGAATCTAGTAGACACCGTTCCTTTGTCAAATAACACGATTTCGCGACGAATCGGGGACTTAGCAGAGGATGTGAAAGCTACTTTACTTTCACGAATAAAATGCACTAAGTTTTCGCTCCAAATGGATGAATCAACGGATGTGGCTGGATTGGCAATTTTAATAGTATTTGTACGCTACCAATACTTGGAGTCTTTTCAATGGGATCTGAATTTCTCTCCTGAGAAGTGCTCCGCGACTCAAAAAGTTTGGGAACCGCTGCTATAAGGCATCATTCACGTATTGGATTGGCCTGCTGATAGCGAGGAGATAGTGGTTCAATTACCAGTTGTGTGTACTGAAGGTGGTCTTTCTTAAATGGTTTCCCACTCTTCCTCGCAAATCGAGGTAGAACACCTCTAAAAATGCTTCCTTCCTTATCCTAACCCTCATCAGAGTAGTTATAATTTATAAATATAACCTAAACAGGTAGTAAGATGCGGTGATAAAAAAAAGCCATTATACCTCCATTGACATCTAGAACTATCAAGTGATCTTGTACACTTAGTTTAGTCTGAGAGATTGCAGTCTTTACTTGACGAGTTACACTTTGACCCTATCTTATAAGATACGTCATTTTGGAAAACTACAAGATAGGATTGCTACCTTTCATAATAATTGAAGGGGTCTTTCATGTTGTATGTACGCATGTAACTAGGAATGGGGAAAAAAGTATCGGTACTTTACTAATACTGGTATCGATATTTTCCCTTTCGATAATAGTATTTTACTCGATACTTTTACTGATATTAGTACTCACACTCCGGTATCGAAAGAAACCACTTCTTTGTTAATATCACTCATGCTAGGAGTATAGGACTAAATGTTTACTAGGGTGGACAAACCCTTCCTTTATCAATGTATAAAAAACTAAACAGAATCTTTTGTAGAGCTCAATGAACTCAGTCACCTCAAGGGTGTCCCATGCAGACGAAGCATAAAAGAGCTTCAATCATTATATTGTTTGTCAATAGTTAATAATCAATCTTGATAGAGTATATAAACGAAGAGTGTGATTAAGAAATGATACCTCCCAGAAGTGAATTATGGAAGTTTTTTTAAAGAATTTGGATAACGAAAACGCATCTTGTAAAATTTGTTCTAAAGTATTAAAATCAATTAAAATTTTCAGTGTTTAACTAAATATGAAAATACAATTATGATGTAAAAGTTGAAGTTATTATTACTAGATATTTTTTCAGATTAGAATTTTGATACCGATACTTACTGTTATCGATTCTTTTCTTTCGAAACTTGTAAGGTATCGACATTTTTCTTCCGATAATTTTAATGAGTACAGTATAGATACTTTTCTTTCGATACTACATCTCTACTTGTAGCCACGCATAGTTGCCAATGACCACCCTCCCTCAGCCTGTATCCCTCGATTGTTCTTTATATATTTAGGGATGTATTCAGAACAAGTAGTTCAGTAAGCAACTTTCTCCATTTTTCTGTTTGTTCATCCCTCTTAGGTCCAAACACGTATATCCATACACATACTGTACATATAGTACACATACATATCACCGGCCAACATTACCTGCACATGTAAAAAAACAAAATATTAGGGGAATGTTTCCCTCAATAATGTGGAAACCCTAGTGAGCCACTAAAATATGCATTACAGGTACCCCAACAGTTTACATTACAATATTAATAAAATTAGACCTTTGCACAATAAACTAAAGACTAAAAAAAATCCTTCCAAATAAATTATTCCCACTATGTTTTGCCATTAATCTTCCCATCTCATAGAAGTGTCTACAGCCAGGGCCAGGTAGGCCATAGTCCCCTCTTTCCCACGCCCCCTAAAGTTGCCTTAAATGTTGTTTTAAATTAGCCAGGTACACACATAAATGTGTAAACAATGATTATTTTGTGAGAGAAGGGCGCAGTGAATTACTAAAAAAAAATTATTTGTTGTTGGATAATTTAAAATAACTTTTCATTTATTCCCAGATCCTTTTTTTTTAGAACATTTAATAATATTCATATATAATGTTCAAATGGGATTGAATAACTAAAATCTAACCTCAAATAATGTTTTTCACAGTCTCATATTGAATTAATGACATGCCCCATTAATGGGTTAATGGGATAGAGAGGGTATAAGTTAACAGTGCATTTTTAAATGTTTATTACATAGGTTTTTTTGTAAGAATTTTGATTTATTTGGATTTTAAAACACATTAAAAAAAATCTTATTCAATATTTAAAAAAACTAGATACATCTTTTACTAGTAGTTCTTTAGCGAGAATGAAACCTCTCTGAACAATGAACATGGCATGTGGCATCCAACATTGCATTTCTTGCATTGCCTTGTTGTTTTCTTATGACATTCCCCATATCAGACTTGAGTCATGCTCTCTGCAATCATATGATTGAATCCATCAAGTCGTATGTCATCACACAATCTTTTTGTCATGATCCTGGTGCTACTCTAACGCTATACTTTGACAGATAGGTTTGCACAAGCTATCGAGTAAAGAGTAGTAAATCAAGCGTATCTTACTCTCCTTTGGCTGCTAAACGATACAGCTGCCATGAGTTGTTTACAGATGCATTGAGAGGAAACATGATCATCTGCCAATACTAATTCTTAATCCTCACATTAACTCTGTAAGACTAGATGTTTTGGACGAGTCGGTCTACTCCTCCCATGTAACATTTATAACTGATAATACAAGCAGGTCAATTTGAATTAGTTTATTTTCTTTGTGGCTACACCTCCTTGCTTTACAATTGAATTTAGCCCCTTGAAGACTAGAAGCAACAATTACAATATTGTTATGTTACACCCCACTCTGTTACCTTTTATTCACGACCATTAATAAGATAAAAGGGAGCGGGAGTAAGCTATGGAACAAGTGACAAGGGAAATTATTAGCAATATTTAAAAGCAACAATATGAATGGTTTATTCAAAACAATAACATTAGAGCAGCAAACTTTATATGGTCTTATTAATCAAACTGAGATATGTTGAAAACCAAACAAATAGGTAATGACTTCATATTTATAATTTGCGCAGATAACTTAAGAGAGAGTTAGAAAACTCGTAATATATCCAATATTCAAATGGGTCAGTCTTGAAAACACAGAACAACCCGTAACGTTGAATTTAGTACAATAAATAAGGGCACCTTCAAAATGTTACCAAAGTGTATTTTTCATACCTATGAATAAAGACTTCAAAAACGTTAACGTTATATGTTAACTTTCTATAAGAAACTTTAAATTACGCGAGAGTTTGACTAACAGACTTTAGTCAAACTCTCCTGGGACTATCAGATCCTGACACAATATTAGGAAATGAACACAATAAACCTACTAGTAAATAATAATGAAAATATCATATTAGAAGCAAACCATAGAAAAAGATTAGAATATATAATAAAGTTAATTACTTTCATAATTAATCAAAATGATCAGAAAATTACTTTACATTAAACTATATTTCAAAAGGCAAACAAGAATAAAACAAGCTAGGTACCTTAATGTTTACAAAATAATTACTAGTAGCCACAATTCCAAAACAATTTACACTTAACTCGTTCAACTCCAAGTCAATTAACAATTGTGGCTATCTAAAAGATTTAACACTCGAAAAGACTCTAGCACCCCAGTGGCGACAGACAAAAACTAAATCCTTATATCAATTTTAACGATCAGGTAAAAATTAATAGATTTAGATAATATAAAAATTACAACACCTAATATGGCTGACCATAAGAGTTAATTTTAAATCAGAGTTCAATAAATAAATCGCCATAGTTAAGATTCCGATTAAGATATAATATATAAATGTTTTATCCTGACATTGTCTAGGTCCAAGACAATGTTCCTTGGTCAAGCGTTGAAATCAAAAAGTAATTTTAGCATACACGCACATCACAATATATAGTGGGTTTCGTCGCAATAGAATCAAGGTGGGAGAATTGAACACACGGTCGGTGACGTCAATACGGCCTACTCGAAGATTTGGATGGTCACGTAGACCATTTGTTGTCATGGCTCCATCCAACTTCCAAAACCGTTTCCTCAAACACCTGATATTTTGAAAGTAGTTCATCTCTCTATTATCAGAGGGCAGGTGAATAGGTGACTATCCATTCTATAGTCGTGTCAAATACTGGCTGGCCCATTACGTGTTAGTTGAACAGAACAGAGTTGACTTCTGCTTGTTGGAACATCGTAGCTCACTCGGCCCAATCGTTGATCTAGGATGATAGGTGTAGGCCAGTCTTGGGGGTTGCTAGTTTCAGAAGATTCAATCGGTAAGTACATGGACAGTTTTATTATGTAGAGATTGATTATGTAGAGAGAATATTATTGTTCAGAATTGTTTATTATGTTATACCAAACTACGTGAACTACAATAGAGAATAATACTATTGTAGGGATTATATTAGTGTCGGTATAATTGGAGCGAATAGTATGAATTACAGAGAGTTATGCGTAAATCTCAGCATGGGGCGGGTCCTATTATAACATAATGTAATGTAATGTTACAGTTATCATGGTATTGTATCAAAATTATCCCATTCTTGTAACTATCTTCAAGGTAGAAGCTTATTCTAAGGGTGCTTTCTCAATTGTATTCGATCGAATAGTCCCTTTGCAGTAGTAACCCCCTACTTTTTAGTTACTATAGAAGAAGTAAAGAAGTAAATAAATTGTCCATATTGTCCACACCATATGCTGTACTGTCCTAATGGAAGTTTGTCAACCAAGTCAATAAAACAGATCCTCAAACGCATAGCTCGGGATGTGTGTTCCCAGTTGATGCAACCTGGTATCGCTCCCCTTGAACCAAATAACCAAGTCGATTACAAAGGCATAACACTTTGTAACCAAAACGAATTGGCTTAACATGGATTTGTGTAGCACCATGTAGACCGTGATATGGAATCATTGCTTTATCAATTGATAAATTTGAGTCTTTAGGGAAATCACGCAGCCATCCCTGGTTTAATAACAACCATAGAGGTTGAATTTTACCAAATTTATCACATACATTAAGTTATAACGTACGTGTAAATACTTCAAAATATCTTCAAATATATTTCTTGACATTGGTTTTCCTTCATTATGTGTATCACTTGAAGTTTCCCAATACATTCGATACCTTGGTACCTACAGTAGCCACTCAACAAGAGTATTCCTAAAAAATACTTTGATATAATTTGCAGTTACCTTGAATTTTATGTTGCCTTTCTGAAAAGCAAAGTTATTTGAACAGTTAGTTATTAGTTCTAAATATTCATAATCAAAAAACATGTCAAAGAGCTCTATGATGGGACTATACCTATTTGGAACCCATTCAGACTGTTCCCAATTTAGTTCTGGTGCAAAAGGAAGGTCCAAACTTTGCCACTTTCGGCTAGGAGTAGCAATTTTCATTCTTTTGGTTTTATTTTCATTTTCTGATGTATTATTGTATTCTAAACATTCTTCTGGAGTATCTTCTTCGCCCATGATTGTACTAACAATACCTGTCTCTCCAAGGGGTTGAGTGGGTGACTCTGCAGTAGCACGCAGTTGATTACCACTGAAATGATTGATTTCTGGGTTGATAAAATACTCATATTCACTGTCTTCATCACTAAGTGAGTGTTGTTCAGGAGGACTTGTGAAAACCTTTGCCTCTATTATATTTTCATCATCATTCAAAATTGAGTTTATGTCATCTAAGGTGAGCCTGAAAGCAAAAATTAGAAAATTAGAAACCATCTACACATTCATTCCCACCGCCCCAATATTGGGGAATTACTATCAGTGGCGTCACGTCAGGGTAAGCAAGGCAAGCACTACTTGCCTTTGATTGTAGATATGTAATTATTTTATTAAATATTTGCCAAAATATAGTACTGGTAGTCATTTAAATGTAATTCAATCATCAGTAGGTTTAAAAAATCACATGCATGGCAGTGACAGTAACATGCATGCAAGACGTGTACCAGTCCATATAATGGTGGTTGAAAGTCTGTATTTGACTGACTTTCATCCCATTGCCCTAGCTAGTGTGGTTCTTATTTATGACGTCATAAATTTCGGAACGGAGAGAAGGAGAAGAGCTGCGGATGTAAGATAAAATTACAAGCAGCCAAGCTACGACTTATCTTGCCCGAAAGGTGAAGACTAGAACCGAAGCCTATACCACTCTCTTCCCCTTTCAAAACATAGGGGGATGGAATGGCATGAAAGGGGAAAATAATATTGTCTAGGTACTGACCCCATCCCTACACATCTTTAATCCCGATACAAATGACACAACTTCTTGTACATAAAGTTGTACAAGAAGTTGCAGCCTGAAGATGAACTTGTACAAGATCTGTTTTGCACAACTTATTGTGTACAATTTCAGGAAATAGATAGCGTCATATACCAGCCATTTTTCTTGTACGACTTTGGATTTGTAAACACGAAAACTTCGTCTGCTGGACAGTTACATTTTTTTAAATGGGTGATTGTAATAAAAACAGCTAAATGCTTGAAAAAACTATTTTTAATTAAAGGCGGCTAAACCCCAAATATAAAGATTTTCAACTGTTTTAAAAATATATTAAAAGATTGGAAAAAAACTACTTTTTATTCTCATAATATTTAGAAATGATTAAGAAATTATTTACATTAAATACCAATATTTTCCAAATTATTCAATCATTAGGCTATTTTTCCATAAAAAGGCCAAAACGCCATGTTTTGTTGTTTGTTTTTTCAAATATTTTATGCAATCACAAATTTCGTGTGAACAGTCACTGGCTAAAATGTGTATGCGATCCATGTGACCCAGATATTGTACAATTTTTTGCACAACTTTTTATACAAGAAATTGTGTCGTGTGTACCGGGCTTTAGAGTTTTGTGGAGTTTATTGTAGCAGGTGCTTTTGTTTTGATGTGTGTATTAATGAAATCTAGCAAACGAAAGTTTATAAGTATATGTCTATAATAAGTAATTACACAATAATGTAAATCACAGAAAAGAAGGATGCCCAAAACCACAACTACCATAAAAAAAACTCCAAATAGCTTCTTGAAAGTTTTGGTCACGAGACGCTAATGATTACTATATATATATTACAGTGTGATAGTTAATTAATTAGTGTTTCAAGCAAAGGTCTAAATAAATTAATAATAATTAAGTTTAAAACAACAAAAAAGGTAGTATAATAGTCTAAAAATATAGTAACAATACACTTACGTTTTCTTTGTTGGCATGATGTCCTCAATAAGCTGAATGTAAATTTCGACAACTCTTTTAATAACTTTGTTTAGATCAAATAAATGTTGGCAACGGTTTAAACTACTGCCACTCCACTAATTAAAGGTGAAAATTTATTTGAAATACAAAACAGATATATAGAAATAATAATAATTTCACTGCCTCAATAACGGGGTGGTGGGAATAAATGGGAAAGGCATTTCATGTATGTATTTTTTAATATCCATGTGTTGTTAACTCTAAATATCTTTTATATAAATCTATTTTTTTAAATACAGACAATAGCTACTCTAAATATCTTCAAAGGGCGTGCAAATTTCAACCACCTTTAGGAGTAGGACCTCTTAGATTAGCATCTGGCCCCCAACTCTAAGGCTTGGAGGTCCAAGTCATTCAAACATAATCTTGTGTGTGTGTTTTTTTCCTTAAATATCAAGTATCATAGGGATTTATATGTTAATGGACTTAGTTTATTTTCTGTCATTTCTTATATTATTATTATTATTATTATTAGCACCGCATCTTACCACCCGTTCGGGCTATACGCACTTACGCTAATGTGTAATAGGGTGATTGTGAGATGAAATGAAAGACCTACAGTTTAACGTGGAATCCGAACCACGGTGGAGGACTGGCATTCCTCACATTCACAAGATGTCTTGTCAGAGGTGAAGGAATGGTTTGGTAATTAGATAAATCTTTGCCGGGATCGAGGATTGAACCCCGGCCGCCAGCATAGAAGTCTGACACCTTACCCCTAGACCGCCAGGACACCGACCATTTCTTATAAAGTATGGTTGTAATATTTTAAGAAGAAAAAAAACACCCAAAAACCCACAATCCTTATATCGTACGCTGAAGTCATTTATCGAGTGAATAATTATATATCACTGGAAGGTACACTAAATATTATTGGTATTGAATATTCTGTATAAATACCACAAATAAGTAAGTTTGAAAAACAAAATAATGTATCTATTAATATGTATGGCTACCAAGGGGAAATAATCCGTTTAAGAATAACTAAGGTTAGTCGTGACAATCACGTGGATTTGTTGTTTCTTTCCTATGTGGATGGGGGACATTATTGTCTTATTAAGAACTTCAGCAGATTGCTAAGCTCGCTGACCCGACACAATGGTAAATCATACTATTGCAAATATTGTTTGTATAGATTTTCCAAGGAAAATTTCAGGGATGAGCATAGTGAGTGGTGTGCTGATTTTGATACTCAGAAGATACGGATGCCTAATGAAGAGGGTAAAATATTGATATTTTCGACATATAAACATAGGCTAAAAATCCCGTATGTGATCTATACAGATTTTGAGTGCTTTAATATTAAAATATCAGGGTGTGCACCTAACCCTAATCACTCATCAACTACAAAAATGATGAAGCATATGCCATCAAGATTTGCATATGTAGTCGTCGATTCGGAAGGTAAATGTGTGAAACCTGTTGTCTATAGTGGTGAAAATGTTATGGATACCTTTCTTCATAAACTCGTCGAATAAGAAACCACGATCATCGAGATGAAGAAAAATGTTGTCCCTATGCGCATCACCCCTGAACAAGAATATTAATTTATTTCGGCTAGCGTATGTAGTATCTGCGAGAAGGAGTTGGGTCAAGACCACGTCCGTGACCACTGTCATCTCAGTGGAGTTTATCGGGGTGCATCCTACAGTATGTACAATATTCAGTTTCAATATACTAAGAGAATACCCGTCATATTACACAATTTAAAAAATATGACGCCCATATTATCATGCAGAAAATTGGGATATTTACAGACAGACGAATATCATGTATTCCAAACAATATGGAGAAGTATATCTCATTCAGTCTTGGCTATTCACAATTTATTGACTCGTTCCAGTTTTTAAGCACGTCTCTTGAAAAATTGGTTGAAAATTTGTTGAATGTTGGGAAAACTCAATTTAAAATACTCCATGAAAATATCACTTTCGATAAAGCAGATCTACTGCTACGAAAAGGTGTGTTCCCTTATGACTACATGGATTGTAGCAGTAAACTGAAAGATAGTAAATTACCCACAAAATCCGCATTCTATAATCAGATGCACCAAGAACATATGTCAGAAAGTGACTACGCTCATGCTAAAACTGTGTGGGAAAACTTTGAAATGAACACTATGGAAGATTATCAAAATTTATATGTTTTAAGTGATGTTCTACTTTTAGCAGACGTATTCGAATACTTTCGATCTTTGTATTTTGAGTACTATAAGTTAGACTGTCTACATTTCTGCACAAGCCCTGGACTAGCGTGAGCGGCATTTTTAAAGATGGCCAAGGCTGAGTTGGAGCTACTAACTGACATTGAAATGCATTTATTAATTGAAAAAGGGATACGTGGTGGGGTGTCTATGATTTCTAATAGACGTTCTGAAGCAAACAACCCTGATATGATGGATTTTAACCCTGAAAACGAGGTGAAGTACATCACATACTGGGATTGTAATAATCTATACGGGACTGTTATGTCTGATTGCCTTCCTCAGAGTAATTTTAGGTGGTTGAACAAGAGTGAAATAGCAGAGCTCAATATAATTTCAGTTTTTGATGATAACCCTGTGGGTTATATATTATAAGTAGATAGAGTACCCGGAAGAAATTCATGACAAACACAGTGACTACCACTTGCTCCTGAAAAAGTCATAGTTACTCCTGAGATGTTATCCCCATTCTCTAAGTATATACAATCCAAGCTGAACTCTCCCACCGGCGGGAAAACAGAAAATCTTCCAAGGGGTTCGCCAAAATATTTCTGTAATGGCGGATATTTGCAGCACTTTGTGAGGAAAGGGGAAGCAGTTACAACTTTTTATCGTCTCACACTGAAGTCAGGAGTTTATCTCAAGGTAGAGCTCTTACAAGATTGTTTGAACTTAAACACGAATTTTTAGTTTTTCTTATCAACCATCCCTTTCACAAAGCAAAGTGCATGCAAGCTCAAATGTGGCTCAAGGCTTTGGCCTATTTGGCAGATATTTTCTCAGAAATGAACAGTTTAAACCTCTCTTTCCACGGGTCAAATATTAACATTTTTACTGTGCAAGAACAGTCTTTCATCAAAAAATTAAGTTTTGAGAAACGGCTTTAATTAGCTTTGATACCCTTCACGACTTCATGGTAAAAAATCACCTTTCTTTGGGCGAAAATGTAAAGAACGTGGTTATAGAACACTTGAAGGCACTTGGAAAAATTTTCAGAGAATATTTTCCAGCCATGTCCTATAATAACAATTGGATTCGCAATTCTCTGGAAGAGACGACAGTTTTGAAATCCTCCACATTAAGCGTGAATGTTATAAATGCAGTAAAATACTGATTTTGAATTAAATAAAAGATATAAATTTTTATAATTAATTGATTTCTAGTTAAGTTTAAAGTAATAATTCTCATTATTAGAGAATAAAGCTATTACAGCTTTGTTACAATTGTCTTCTATGTATTTGAGCGAGAAAATCTTTCTTCACATGTATATTTAAAAAATAAATATAGAAACAGGCTCAATGCTGAAAGTGTCTTGAGACTTTATTTATCATCTGTGGTTCCTGACTTTAAAATATCTTTCTCACTAAGTCACGTGAAGAGGTAAGTAGCTGTTAAAACTTTCTAACAATTTTGAATCTTAAATTAGCATGGAATTTTGTCAGTGCAGCAATTTCCAGTATCACTTAAAAAACATGTGAACTGTGATAATATTGTGACAGTAAAAATAAGAAAATGTTACTACAGTACTTTGCTTATTTAATTTCAGTTTTAGTTTTTAAGACAAATGTATAGTTATTAGAACTTGTACTTAAGTATGCTCAATATTATTCCATTATTTTGGGTGGGGTATCCCAAAGTACCTACCGAGATTTAGTAGGTTAATTTAAAGGTATTAAACATTTTGATTACAATTAATAACTAAATTTAATAAAGAAAAATGTATAAAATTAAATTGGTGGCAATGGATATTTACCAGGAGGTTCGTGCAGCTCGGATGTTTGTGAAAGGGTTTCACGATTCGAGAAAGTTTGGAAACCGCTGAATCAAAGGAATGGAGCCCACCACATTGGAGTAGTTAGCTAACGAACCAGTTTCGTGTTGAGCTTGGCTGCCGAGGATGGGGAGATCAAAGTTCGAATCTCAGTTGGGGGAGCTGAGGGGAGGGGCTGTATTTCCCTAAATGGTTTTACACTCTCCCTCCAAGTAAATTCAACCTTCCCGATTCCTAACTCATTAGCGTAATTAGTACTTAAGCGTATAGCCCAAACGGGTAGTAGGATAAGACACGGTGCTAAAATTGAATTAAAATAAAATAAAATAAAATGAAGAGTCGTTCGTCTGTCATGAGCATTGTGTGATATCTACCGCAAGCAGAGGTATGGAATTTAAAAAAAATAGTATACCCTGTGCAAAAATGTGTGTACCTTAAATTAGGAATTTTAAAATTTTGGCTAGAATTTCTTTAAATAAATTAAAACCCGATTTGGAAGCAAAACAATACTGTAATATATAAAAATGAGCTGTTGTTTGGCTATAAGCCTTTCATGCAAAAACACTAAATAAATGTATGTTGAAATCTCGCATGGACACCTAAGACGTCCGATTAATATAAAGCTAACTAACATTTACGTCCGCCATTTTATTTCATGCGGCTGTAAAAAAATACTACTGTTTGGTCTTTAATCAGCATCTGCTCATCGTAATTTTATTAGACTAAATTTGAAAGGTTCCTAAGGTATATACGTAATATAAAAGATCCCGTTCAAAGAACGGGTAGGTAACTAGTATATATTTATACTAACTAACTTAGAAGTTATTTGCTATTGTATACAAATCCGACACCTTACCTCAGTCGGTAGTGTGTCTATTCCCGGCATGGCTGAAAAATTTATCATTGGTGAAATATGGGTTTACCCTTTCACATTGATAAATTAACGGCTGGTGACTGGATGTTGTGCCTGTCCTAGTCTTAAGTTATATTATAAGGCACATGAAGTTATGATAGGCCTAGCCAGCCGGTAGGGGATATGCCTTGAATAAAAAACTGACCTAGACCATAGGCCGGAAACATTAATGGATGTTAAAAAAACATATACAACTCAATGCAGTGCTAAAAAATAAAATTATTTCTAAATAAAATATTTCATCGAGGAATACGTTTATTGATATTCAAGGTACTTAAGAATATTCAAGAATAATTTATAAATTATTAGACTAGCAAATCAACCGTGCTTTGCGCTGATTTAGTATCCTTTACATTTTGAAATTATACACAAATCACCCGCATCCCGTTTCACCCTCTTATGGGTTGAAATTAATAAAATATTCTAAAACATTTCTGACCTGTTATCTAAATAGAACCTTCCCGCCAAGTTTCATCTTTCCAGCTCAAGTGGTTTAGAAGATACGAAAATACCACCCCGTCCCGCTATAAAAAAAAACCCTGGCCTATTACTTAAAAATAACATCTCAGACAAGTTTAATTACACCAACGATATTTATTTAGGTTTTTTTCAAGTGGTGGGAATGAGAAAGGCAGTTCATAATAAGTGTTCTTGCTTTCTCAGGAGGGGAACAGGGAAACAATCACTAAATGAAGTAAACCAGCCCCGATGCATTCCACCGAGATTCTAGCACCCTGCCACTGGCAATCCAGTATATCGTGATTGACGCCTTAGACCACGAAACCACTGATCAGAGTCCCAACACATTTAATGGTAGATAAATCCCACACAAGTCGTCACAAGAACTTGACCACGGTCAGGGTTTGTGATGGAATCCGTCTAGTTCTACTACGTCAGTGTTTAATTTCTCAAAATCAATATTAGCAACAACAACAACAAAAACGCACCGGTGAGCATGTGGAATAAATGTAAAGTCCATCTAGTCTAGTTTTCCGGTGATGGGAAGGCTTGGGATTGAATCTCAGCCAGAAGAGCTGTGATTGTTTCCCTCCATGGTTTTCCACCCCTAAGTCACGTAAATGTGGGTACGTTTCCTCTAAATTCTACTCTCACTTCCTTACTCCTATCAAGGACGTAGAAAGCTAATTTTTCTAAAGGGGGCCTGCTAAAAAATGTTGTATTCCATTCACGGTAGGAATTGACTTCTGAAAGGCCTTTTTCCCTGCCATAAATCTACTATATAGTAGGATATTGGTAGGAAAAAAGACCTTTCAGAGAGTAATTCCTACCGTGAATGGAATATACTATACCTTTAACCATTATCAGATTTATACGTATGGTGGACCTTCCCCCTCAGTCCTCCCCCACTCGTATCCCCTTTCCATCGAATGCCCTTTCTATGCTATTTACCCCTATTGATGTAATTAAGATGCGTATCATCCGGATGGGTAGTATGACATGGTAAAAAGACAATATAAGTTATTAACGACCATATTTCTGAAATAATAAATATGGTAAAACAAACTGAGCTAGGTTATTAACTAATGGCAGATTTCAACCCAAGTATTATAAAATGTGGGCGTCTTCCTACTAAAGCTACTGGAGTTTATTCCCATTGGGTGGAAGATACAACCTCTTATAGCCGTTGGTAGCACCACTATATGCTGCGTCCAGGCTCCGGGTTCAATTCCAGGCATGACCAAAACAAGTATCACTGGTGAAATTTGGGTTTACTCATCACAATGATGATTTTACGGCTGAGAGACTGGGTGTATGTTATGAGTTTATATTATTTTGTAAGACATAAACATAGAACATGCACGTTAAATCCTTATATTCAAAAATTTCGATACGTTATGTTCGGTTGGTAGCGTGTTTGTCTACTGTGCTAAGAGTCATGGGTTCAATTCAATTTAACGGTGGTGAAATGGGGGTTTGCCATTTCTCAATAATGCTTCATTTGCGACTGGCGGTAACTAATTGGGTAAACACTGGTTTATATCACTGACATTCAGTAGTGGGGATGTTGATTAGAGGGTAGAGGGGTAGATTTTACCCGCACCGGTGGATAGGCGAAAGTAAGTCTCGGTGCCATCTTTACTAGTTTGCCGGTAATAATGAGGTCAGACCGTCAGGTTTTGAATCCTAGCCTGATGTACTGAATAATATGTTGTTTTCTTAAATGGTTTCACATTTTCTCTCGATGGTAATGTGGTTACCTACTCTTCCTATTACTTTTAATCTATTCATACCAACCCTATAAGGCTAAATGGGCAGATAGCTCGGATGGGTAGTAAGACTCGGAGCATTTGAAGAGCGGGCGGATATTTGTTAAAATGACGTCACATCCCGGCATCGTCTGTTCTTGTCCGAAAGAACCTAAGAGAAATCTTAATGACGTCACAGTAACGGTATCGTTGGAGTGGGCAACCAGTTGCAGACAGCCTTCTACGGCGACCATGGACTTTATAGCGGTGGTTCTAGCATTCTAAAGTTTAAACTAACCAAATATGAGACGGAAGGAATCTGTAATATCTGTGTGTGTATTAACGTTATTGGTGGTGGCCTGCTACCTGCCGCAAAATGCACAAGGTAAGTTTGTTTCGTTGTTTTATTCAAATATTCTAATTACTTCTGTTGGAGAGTAAAATATTGATGTACAGGCTGGGATAAAGAGTGACGTAGTGAAATAGTTTTATTATGTAGGTAGCCTATTTATACTCTGTGCACACGGGTGATGTTTTTGTACACAATTCATTATTGACTTCAGTACAAGTCAACTATTACCCAGGGCTTATGTACTGTGTGAAAATGTGGGGGCCTAATTAGCTCAATTAGATTTAGTTTATAAAGCTAAATATTGTAAAGGAAACATAACCAAAGAAATAGAAAGTAAAGCTCAACATTAATGTTTATTATTTTTGTGAACTTTATTTATTATATTAACATATTCCGTTTATAAAAATAGCATTTGTACATTTATGAAATGTTCGTGTGTTAGTATGCCCCAATTCTCTTATGAATTGACCTAACTGACAGAAAAAGTGACTACATCTTCTTTAATTTATTCATACATCAGGTCGAGTGCTCCATGGATGTCACTTTTGATAGATAGCATCAATACCTAAAACACTTAAACAATAGTAAAATGTTAACAATATTAGCAGCAAAAAAAAGTTTTTTTTTATGAAAGGTGCTCAAAATATCAATTCGTAAGAAAATCAAGGTATGACTTAGAAATCTAATACTATTTACAGGAGACCCAAAAGTCAGGTATTTTTTTAGGTAGTGTTAAAAAATTAATATATTAAAAGATGGCAAACCAAGAATGTGTCATACAGGCACCTACCTGTATGTCATAGCTAAAGTAGGCCCACGGCTTCTTTGGTGCTGACTGACAGCTCACAGCTGACTTCTGACAGTCAACATTTAGGTATATATCTAAATTTTGACTGTTAGAAAGTGACAGCTACTAAACACATGTTTTTGCAGATCATATAGTTCGGCGTAGAGATACATAATTTGGTCTGGTAACTCTTCAAAGCTGTCAGTCAGCACCAAAGAAGCCATGGGGCTACTGTAGTGTCGAAGTCACCCAACAGGCGATGTCCAGACATTTTTATAACTTGGAATAAATACCTCTTGAAGAACCTAAAAGTGCTATAAACATAATTTGGGTGTTAGTTGTTAGGGATTTTTTTTAAGGCTCCACTAGGAACCCAGTCATTGATTAGGATTATATTAATATATTATTAATCATAGTTTCAGGAGGGGAGAGGGGTTGAACCCCCCTAATTACCTTCCCCTTCTGTACGACTCAGATCGTTTATATTACTGTGCGATAATATCTTTTTTGAATAAAATATTTTAAAATGGAAATTAGTGGTTATAGAGTAGGTTAGTATATAACACTTCCCAGCCAATAAAAGTTTACAATTAATATTGGGTACCTTCAGGTAGAACAGAATATATTATTATTATTATTATTATTATTATTATTATTATATTGCTGCTTCACGCCTTGCTTGCTACGCGTTCGGACTATTTGGGGAAAAAAAGTAATACATTTTATCCAAATTTCATGTACGAAAATGTTAATGGTGTATTTTTAGACATTTAGAATTTTTACACTCATCTAATAATAATAAATAAAACTTTTGCATTATAATTTAATTTTTTCTACACAGTAAACCAATAATAATATAATCTCACTATTTTAATAAAAACCTAGTTAAGTGTCTCAACTCATTCGCGAATGAAGTTGCAGAAACTTTTAATCATGCTTTCAAAATGTGGGCTTAGAAAGACAGCGCATTGATGATTAACAAATGTGTTTCTTTCGATGTAAATTATCTTATGAATAAAATCATAAAAACAAAAGTATCGAACAAAAAAGTATTGGTATCGAAAGTTAAATATTGATATTAATAAAGTATTGAAAGTTTTTCCCTACCCCTAGCAAATGTTATAAGCACCACAAAGGGCTGTTTGGTTCTTATTAATGATGGTCTAGTTTCTTTATATATATATATAAACGGATTTTTCTTTTTTAATCACTTTTTTTTAACAAATGGTACTCGAACCCTTAAGGTATGGCTACACGAAGCCGACCCACACCGCACCGCATTTTCTAACCATTTTTATATTCTTTATAGACTGACTTCTATTACAAAATAAGTTTGCATTTTTATTTTTACTTGCATAGGTTTTCAGCTATTTTCGTAAAATTAAGTTTGCTGTTAATTACGAGGAACAAAGTTTTAAGTTAGCTAATAATTAAGAAGAAGAATGTTTGTTTGTTGTTCAACAAATTGTTGTATATAATATTTGTCATCGGCAGGACAGATTAGACGAGCTTCTCGCGTTTAGTTCACGTGCACAACTGTGCGGGTGAATAGAAAATAATGAAATATACTACTTTCTTGACTATAATGAGACAGTAAACGTATTTTATTAAATGATGTATTACTCAAATATCGATCGGTAGAGTCAAAGCACAACATTTAGTTTCATCGCTTTTTCTTTCATTTTCTTTTCCTAGGTGTGTTAACACCATGGCTATTAACGACTTCACCTAAAATGTACTGTTAAGAGTATATTTGAGAAAATGCATCGCATTGGTGTGGAGAATGAATGCAAAAATCACCCCCCCCCCCCCCCNGCCTCCTTACACAGAGCATAAATATGCCGCTCTCCCCTTTCAAGACATATTAAAAAAATGTGTACTGTGGTCTACTGTACATGGTAGCACATTATCCCCCCTCAATTTAATAGTTTTTGAAATTTTAATACAAAAAATAAGATTCTTCAATTACGTAAAATCCATCAATTTAAAAAATAAAATCGCCGTCGAATTTTAAGGGAAACCACGTTCCATGAATCACGCATTTTGATAATAATGTACAAGTGTATACTTCTTAAATGCAGTATTTTTAAATTCAAATTAAAAACTTATTATGAAAGTTTTACATGCTCACATTAAAAGCAAAATATAAATGTTTAGTAAGTATAAAACATCTTTTAAGAAATATGATTGCTATTATAAATGCATATTTTTGAATAATTACTTCTTTTTTTTTACTTTTTTTTTACATTCGCATTTCTTGCAAGTACTTGTAAGATTGGATTTAATTTGAGTGAATTCACGGTCTGTGCTTTCCTCAGGTTTTTATGTTACGTTACGTGAATCCTTATCTTTACTTTCAGTTAAAGTTAAGTGAACCTTAAGTTAATTTTACGTTAATTGAACATTAAGTTGATCGTAATACCGGCATAACATGAGACTAGGACGTTTTAGAGTTCGCGAAACACGAGAAATAAATTAATTTATCTGGGGTATTTAACGTGCTTTCTAAACCGACTGATTATATCAGCACGCGAAAAGAATATTTATGAGCGAGGGTAAAAGGGCCTACCAATTTTGCCGAGAAAGGTGTTTTCACATTCCTTTCAGGGTTCTTCTACAAGCCACAATTGACATGAAACCGACGGTTTTACTTCCCCTCCGAATGAAGTTGTGTTACTGATTTTTATCGCTCAAGAAAAAACCGTCTACCACAGTTGGGTTTGAACCCACGAACATCGGGTCATGAGGCGCAGAAAATAAAAATATTCCGAAGAATTAATCTGCAGACCACAAACAAGGTACAAAACTAGGATAACCTTGACTTTACGTTACGTTAAAGTTAAGTGAACGTTAAGTTGATTGTAATCCTGGCATCAGAAACGCGATTCCTCTTGCTACTTCCAAAACAAATACAAACATTGGTGAACTCGTGAATGTTAAAGATATATTCCATTCACGGTAGGAATTACTCTCTGAAAGGTCTTTTTTCCTACCAATATCCTACTATATAATAGATTTATGGTAGGGAAAAAGGCCTTTCAGAAGTAAATTCCTACGGTGAATGGAATATATATAAAAAACTCACACCCGCTTCGGCAGCTGCATGGTCTAGGGCGTCTCCGTCGAATTAGATTAGACTGTTGATGACAGGGAAATCAAAGTTTAAATCCCGATTGGTTGTACTGAGAGGTATTCCCTAAATGGGTTTTCACTCTTCCTCCACGCAAATGAGGCTACACTTTATCTAAATTCAATCTCACTCATCCCTAACACATTAACGTAATTACTACATATGCATACAACCTGAACAGGTAGTAACACGCAGTGCTGTATAAAAAAAAGCTCGCTGAGAACTGAAATGTATTTTTGTCCTTTTGATTCAATATGTTTTCTCATAAAACCCCGTTTTGATTACTAGTACTTTGTTGATTTACTTTTTTAATTGTTTTATCCACGCGTTCCTATATTTTCAGATTATATATATATATATATATATATATATGTATATGTGTTAATTACTCTAGTGAGGTAGGGATGAAGAAGGAAATATATAGGCCCTATTAGATGTAATCCACCCCGCAATTGTGTCTGAGAGTAATAGGAAACCAGTGAAGAGAAACCACTCTCATCTACCCAACCGGGATTTGAACCCCGATCTCTTCGTCTTCCCCAGACCAGTCTTAGCACGAGATTAACGATTATGGTACATGTTACTTCTTTACCACTTTGAAATGCATGTTTAAAATTAGGTTTGGAATGTTTATTCTTGAAATATGCAATTATTTCTTCTCAATATTAGTGTTCTTTAGTAGTTTTTTCATTATTCAATACAACTATTTATTTCTTATTTCTAGCATACGTCTTAGTTAAACCGAAATAGCCAAGAATTTTCTCTCACTAAAAAATCAAAGAAATATCAAGATTTTTGCTTAAATAAAAATAGTCCTAGTTCGTTTTTGTTGAATTTTTCGCTGGTGGGTTAGGTTAGAGCACTGGTCTGAAAACTCATGGCCTCCGGGCCGCATGCGGCCCGCATAAATGATTACAAAGTAAATTTAAATGCCATTTTATCTTGTATTTTGTAATATAGTCGATATTATATAAACATAGTAATGCTCAGCAAAGCCATCCTCTTTATAAGTAACATGTTAATTTACGAATAGTGCAGCATTATTAAGGCGATTGGCCCTTTTCATTCGGCATGGAAATGAGAGCCATGGGAAAAAACGCCTATCTTCAAGAATTTTTATTGTTTTGCAATTTCCTTTTCGGAAACGGTTTGTTCAAGAATAAAAGCATGTTGATTAAGTTATACTTTTTGTATACACACCTCATCTATAATTTTAACAGTGATCAAATACCGATAAAATTAACATTTTTCAATAGAAAACTGCCAGCTTTAAACAAAAAATAAGAAAATATAACTATTAACAAACATCAATACATTTTCTTAGGAGTGTTGAAAATATGAACATAAAAATTTCACTCGTTCTCGATAAAACTGATATTTCCAATCGTATGATTTTTCCTCAAGACCTGTCTGATAGCTAGCGCCATCTGCGGTTTCCATGATCCGTCTGTTCTTGTTGGCGTGGAAGGATACTTTGGTCGGCTGTGAAGTCACACCACGACTTTCACCCTCCCACCCACCATCCCACAAAATAGGTTTTAGACTTACACTTGACAGAGCCAAGAGCCTTAAGCATGCTTATTGTTGCCTTAATAGGAATAAGAAAAGGCTCAGGTGTCTTCCCTCGATGTACTTTATACGAACCCAAGAATATTTCAACAGGCGGTTTGAATGTTTCAAAGACATGGAAAATATTTTAAATATATTCAAGTCTCAATTTTTCTATAATGCTGACAACGCTCACGATTCAAGTAAAATCTCTTGAAAAGAATAGGTTAAGTGACATTCACTTATGCTCACTTTTGAAGTAGACTGAAAAGGACATTATTCCAAATATCGACAAGCTAGTCACAGAAAAGCGGGTGCAAATTTCTGGTCAGAAAATGTAGTATTTTCTTCACCGTGTCAAGTTGGTAAATTTTTTGATTATTTTAAAATTAAAGTGAAAATAAAACATTGTTACATAAACATTATTGTTTTCAATGTTACAATGTGATAGAATTCAAAGTAACTAATGAAGCATTGTTTTTACCATTTACCTATAATTAGAAATAATACCCCACTCTAGTGCAAAGTCATTGGTTTAGTTTTGTAAAGTTGATATTTATTCGTAAGAAAATCATGCGGCCCCCTAAGTTCCTTCTAAACTTGAAAGTGGCCCTGCCAAGAGTCTGAGTTTGAGACCGCTGGTTTAGAGATTTTGGTGGATAGTGACACGCCCACGATTCTCAGCATTGTTAATGTCACACCAGAATAAAAGTATGGCCACCCCTGCCATAGACCATGCGACCCCCTACATGACGTTCAGGGATCTTGATTCGATTTCCCTTGGTTGTTTGGTAATGTATGTTTGTATAGGTTCCTCCTGTTAACCTGTTTATGTAGCTATAATCAGAAGCTTGACGTTGCAGTCTTAGGTTAAGTTAGTTAATATGTTGCACTTTAGATATTTAAACATACCAAACGCATACGCATCGTAAGAGTTAAAACTAGTCAAGATTTTAAAGTTGATAATAAATAAATAATTAATTAATCATACATTGTGAAGCCAACATGTAATAAATTGGGTATGCAAGATAAAAAAAAAGAAGATACCCGTCCAGGCTATCCACATTATTACGCTAAGGGAGTGAGGAATAAGAAAGGTAGAATTGAGCAAAAATGTATCCGAGCTATTTTGAAGGGAGAGGGAGCAAATATTTAGTAAAAAACACAATACAACTGGCAGGGACTCGACTCTCCACCTGCCCATCACAAAAAACAAAATGAGACTGATGCTTTTATCTGCGTGCCCATCAGCATGGAAGATAAATAAGTTGACTTGCAATACTGACGCCCTATATTGTATTACCACCGGTGTGTTGCCTGGGAGCGTATTTACATCCCCTAGTACGGTGTAGAGCAGCAGCACGCATTTAGAGCAATATGATTGGTCCTCGGTCTAAGCGCGACCTTTAATCAGGGGTAAAGCTGTGATCATTATTCTAGGAATAATGAAGCGTTTGAACTGTGATGTGATATTGTTCCAAAAAGATTTAAGCATTTTAGCTGTGATGTTATGTTGTTTCCGGAATAATGAAGCGGTTGAACTGTGATGTGATATTGTTCCAAAAAGATTTAAGCATTTTAGCTGTGATGTTATGTTGTTTCAAGGAATAATGAATCGTTTGAGTTGTGATGTAATGTTGTTTCAGGAATAATGAAGCGTTTGAGTTGTGATGTAATGTTGCTTCAGGAATAATGAAGCATTTTAGCTGTGATGTTATGTTGTTTCAGGAATAATGAAGCATTTGAGTTGTGATGTAATGTTGTTTCAGGAATAATGAAGCGTTTGAGTTGTGATGTAATGTTGTTTCAGGAATAATGAAGCATTTTAGCTGTGATGTTATGTTGTTTCAGGAATAATGAAGCGTTTGAGCTGTGATGTAATGTTGTTTCAGGAATAATGAAGCGTTTGAACTATGATGTTATATTGTTCCAGGAATATTGAAGCGATGTTTTGCCTGCCGTTCCCGCGGGGACCTGGGCTCGTGCAAAGATCCGTTCAAGTTCAATTCGACTCTGGCGCAGGATGAACGGGGCTTGGAGGCTGTGCCGTGTGCCTCTGGGTGGTGCGGCAAGTTCATGGAGGGAGGCACCACTTTCAAGGATGACGGTGAGAGGATAGATCTGTCCATAACAACAAAATATCTCATATGTATTGTTATGCAAGAACGAGGTTTAGTGCTGTTTGAATGCTAATGAAGTGTTAGTTGGGTTTTAGAGGCTAAATTCGATTGTTGAGAGAAGTACGAGGTCATTTGACTAGTAAGTGGTGTTAAAGCGTAAGTGGGGCATTAGTGGTGAGCTAGGGCTAAACCAACAGGCAAATAACACACAGCTTCATTCTGGCATACCATCCATGGGCTTCCTGGAATATTCTTACAGTAGCTACCACTAATAGCTGCAGTGGGGGCCGAGTGGTTTATGCCCCTCGGATTTTATTTACTGAAAGGTTAGCGTTCTAATCCCAGCTGGATCCACATATTATTTTGTCAAAACTTACAAATATACATATTCTAAGCTTGCTTGTACAATCTATATATATATATATAAAGTGAAAAAACGGTTTTTATCAAATAATTTATATATTCTTTTTTATGTTACTCTCTCTCTAAATACATAATAAATACAATTGAATCAGGTTAATTAGACAATGGTCAATTCGAAAAATTGGATAGTTCGAACCCAATTCCCCATACAATACCTTTTTAAATTAACGATAAAAAATAATATTTAACCCACTTTGGTGGCCACATGGTCTAAGGCACTAGTCTAGCAGTAGACCAAACTACCGATGATGGGGAGATCGAGGTTCGAATCATAGTCGAGGTACTGAGTGTTTCTAAAATGGTTTCCACTCTCCCTCCTTGCAAATATGGGTACACTTCCTATGTATATAACCTTTCCATTAAAACTATTAGCATAATTATCACATAAGCGTATAATTATAATGGGTAGTAAAACGGTATGCTAAAAAATATATGAAAAATTACATTTAAATTCTAATTTTAAAAGGAAATAAATTATTTGAATAATTTGAAGCCTATATATACATTGTTTTTTTCTAGTTTGTACACATTTAAAACCTAGCTTAATGGTATTTATTAAATCACCTCATGTGTCAAGAATGTCAAAGTTTATAGTTAATGACGCGTAGCAAAAGAGAAAGTGGGGATTCTACGGCGGCGAGCAGCTAGAATAGGGGATGTTCCACGGAACACTGTTTGAAAATCGCTGGTTTGACGCCTTAGCTCAACTAGTAAGGCATCTGCCTATTAAACTGATTTTCCCGGATTCTATTACTGACACGGGCAAATGTGGTATCACTAGTGAGTTTTAGGTTCACCCTTTCATAGTGATTGTTTTGAAATAATATAATCTACTAGTTTATTAGATGAATTAAATGTCACCCACTTCGGTGGCCACATGGTCTAAAGAGTCACTCTTGCAATATACTAGAATGCCAATGACGAGGAGATTGGAGTTCAAATTCCGGTTGAATGTACTGAGGGTTGTTTCTACTTCCCCTTCACGCATTTGTGGGTAAACTTTATTTAAATGTAACCTTCCTCACCCCTAGTACAC
The DNA here is from genome assembly GCA_902141385.1 of Timema californicum. Lineage (NCBI taxonomy): Eukaryota > Metazoa > Arthropoda > Insecta > Phasmatodea > Timematidae > Timema > Timema californicum. Next base: position 268,614 of record CABFOW010000404.1, read on the forward strand.
AAGCATATTAGTGCATATACATCAAACCCCAACGTATAGTAAGACGCAACGATAAAAAAAAATTGTAGCTATAATTGTTATTATTTTGCTATAAAATACACAATAAAATCCCAAAATTGCATGTTTGAAAATTTGTGTTGTAAATATATAGATCTAGTATCTTGATGAAGTTGACTTGATCTACCCTGACTGTTGTACAGATTACGGAGTAGCCACCCAGAGGATGTGTCTGCAGAGAGCACCCAATGACAATGAGGAAAGGTGTGCCTACACCGTGTGGGGTAACAAGAAGGTGTACATGTGTTTCTGTCAAGGAGACCTGTGTAACACTGCCGGAGACACACCACTGCCCCCATTCATGCTCGTCACATCACTAGCCGCTCTTGTAGCCTATATCTCCAAAAAATGGGTTACCTGATCAAACATGATAGTCTGTAGCTGACTGACCTTTATTTATATCACATTTTTATGACATTGAATGAAATGTCGGTATTTACTTAAAGAAGAAACGACACTGCCGGCGTTTAGTCTGACAGAAAAATTCAACCTATTACAAATTGTATTTATCTTAAATTTTGTCATTAAGGTATAATAACTTTCTTACTTACCTGGTGTGTATTTAGAAAATATGTGATTGCTGTCTACTTATTAGGAATGTATTTTTTATTCATCTGTATTATATTTTATACTTGTGGTATTACATTTTGTACTTATCTTGAATGTATTTTATTCCAGTATGTGCTTCATTTAGTTGAAAATAATTGTTATTAATTGGAAAGTAAAAATTCCCCCGGTTTTATTATGAATTGATTAAACAATACATTTGCTAAAATAATATGTGTTTGTGGAGTTTAATTAACTACTTATAACCTTTTTTAAGTTTCCTAGTAAGAGTTTTGTAAACTAAAAAAACAGCTAAAAATGGGGTGAAAGTAGGGTTGTGAAATATTTTGGAAGAAACTGTCTCAAGTGTTTGTTCAAAGATGTGATTCAATCAAATTGCCTAGATTAATGAATTTGATCTGATTTCTTAATTACTACTACTTATTACTACTATTAGGTGTTCTCTCTTATGACTGATCCTTTGCCTGCTCAAAATTGAGTCCTTGAGGATATCTTAACAGTAGCTTTCTTTTTTTATATCCTGAAATTTTATTTTATTCCCTTGCTTATCTGTCATTTGCATTCATCGGCTTCCTAGTCTTTTACTCTCCTCACCCCTTTTCTTCTATGACATTTCTAGGAAAACCATTACTTCTCATAATGTGACTCAGCTAGTTGGCCTTTATTTGTAGAATTAACTGCAGAATGGTTCTCTATTATTTTATTTTTCTTATAATTTATTTATTAGACACCCACTTTGTATATTCTACAATCTCTACTCTACTACTAAGAAGAAACAAGCCAAGAAATGCAGTGAACACAGGACCATTAATTCAATTTCTCATGTGAGGAAGATCTTGGCAAGAATTGTCAACAAGCGACTGGAGCAGAAAATAGAAAGTGTGATGAAATAAGACCAATTTAGATTCAGAAAAGGAAACAGATATGCCATCGGAATGCTGAGAATAATTTCAGAGAGAGTGCTGGCAGTCAAGGAAGAGGTCTATATTGGTTTCATTGAATGGTAAACGGCTTTCTATAGAGTGAAGTGGAAGAAACTGGTAGAAATACTTAGGAAGATCAACATCAACTGAAGGGACAGAATGCTAATTGTAAACCTAAATCTGGGACAGAGAGTGAAGGTGAGACTGAATTAGGGTGATATCAACAGTGTGGATATAGGAAGAGGAGTGAGGCAAGGAAGCTGTTCATTCATTCTGTTCAACTAGTATGGAGAGTGGCTGGTCAGAGAAGCCCTGGACGAAATTGGTAATTTCAGGATGGGAAGAATCGTCGTCAACACAGTAAAAATACGCAGCTGATCTAGCATTGCTGGACAAAAATAAAGGAGAGTTGCAGACAATTATGAGCCGACTGGTGGAGAAAGAGAGCAGATATAAATCAACATTGAAAAGTCAAAAGTGATTTCGAAAAATGAATAGCTGCTGAAAATCAAAATTGGAAACCAGGAGTTGTAAAATATAAAACAGTTCAAGTACCTGGGAAGTTTTCTGACAAAGGATGCCTATTGCACCAAGGAAATCAGCTCGAGGATCACCATGTCCAAAGAAGTTTTCAACAAAAAGAGGTCACTACTGACTATCAATTTGAGAATGGAACTGAGGAAGAAACTGATAAAATGCTACATTTGGTGCATCACTCTGAAACGGAAACTCACGCTCTTAGGAAGATGAAAAAGAAATACTAGGATAGCTTTGAAATGTGGTGCTGAAGAAGACTTTAGAAGATCAGGTGGACAGACAGGGGGACAAATGAAGACGTACTAAGAAGAGTGGTTGAGAAGAGAACCATTTCGGATGTGATTCTACTTTACAAATTACACTGGATTAGACATATCCTAAAGAGGAATTTTCTTTTGCATGACGATATAAAATAAAAGTTTGAGGGAAAGAGAAGCTTGGGAAGAAGGGGGATTCAAATATTAGACGACTTGAAGGACAGAAGAAAATTCTGAGAGCTCAAGGATGAGGCAGAGGACAGGGTGCATTGGCGGTCTAAGTTCAATGACAAAAGGAATATAACTGTTGTAAGACAGAACACCTAATAATAATAACTCCCTTTCAGTAAACAAATATATATTTACATACCTAATGTAAGCTACTAGCTAATCCCAACTATTCACTATTCTCTTAATAGATATTGGCTTAGAGAATTCAAGAATATTAATTACCCATTAAGTGTTAAAGTTAAAAGTAAAGACAGGCAGAATATTAAAAAAAATGTTAGTATCTACATGAGGGCCATCATGAGTATTTGGTGGATAATTTATCCTATAAGCAGTCAGTTATTACAGTTTTCACACATTAAAAGATTGTAGCATGTTTTACTATTTACCAAGTATAATATATATATTTAAACTTAAGAGTACAAACATTGGTACGACTACTATACAACAATATATACACGTACGATACTTGGTTACCATGTCCACGACTCTAGTTTAACACGATCGATCCCAAACTCACTCACAGGAAGACTACTTTACTACCTGGCTATTTGCACCTGTGTGCCCCCATCCCCTCTTTCCACATTCCAGTTACAGAAGTGGGTACGTTCACTACACTAGAAAAATGGTCACTATAGCTATTCGTTACATTATTCCCTCCCTTTTTTTAAGAGGCTCTCCTGAGCCACTATAGTACATCACACTCAGAGTTATTATTGTCTTATTATTTTTTAATTCCACAGGAAAGTCATTATGATCACACGTCCAGAGAGTATCCCGTAATATTCCTCTCCCTCACAGGATAGCGTATCTCCAGAATAATCCTGGGTATTTCAAATAATTCCGGACTATTAGTTTTTGTTTCACCTTCATTAGAAAAATCTAGACTAGAACTTCTTGGTAAAAGACTAGGCCCTAAGTCTTTCTCAGCTGACAAGTTTTCACTAACATCTTCCCTTTCCCGGTCAGTTGTTGATAGTGGTTCCCTTAGGACCAAACTGCAGGGCTTCAGTCGGTTGAAATGTACAACCATCCGGTTCCTCTTGGGTGATTCACGTTGAATACGGTAGACTACATCTGATACTATGGTCTTCACAATATATGGGCCACCCCATGCCTTGTGCAGTTTAGGTGAGGTTCCTTTTCTGACTGCTGACTGGTGCAGCCACACACGATCAACAACCATATAGGTACTACCCATGCCCTTCCGGTAATACACATCGTTTTGTACCCGATGTGTTTTTCTGAGATGTTCTCGTGTCAAACAATGTGCAGTTTCTAAATTTGTTCTTAACTGCCGTGCATACTCTACAACACTGTCGGAAAGCTATGGTTCTCCATACATCACGTCATTTGGTAGCTTTGTCGAATCTTGTGGACTGTACCGGTATGCTAGTAGAACTTGTTGCAGGGTCTTGTCCCAGTTGGCCTGAGATCTGTTGACGTACTGGGAAAGCATTGTGCAAAGAGTTTTATTGAATCCTTCTACCAGGCCATCTGACTGTGGGTGGTATGGAGTTGTGCGAGTTTTCTTTATCCCAAAAAGTTGACATTTCTTGGAATAGCTTAGACTCAAACTGGCGTCCTTGATCTGTATGAAGTTCCACTGGCACACCAAACTGGCAGATGAACTCTTCCACAATGAGCTTAGCTACTGTTGACGCTTCCATATCTGGCATAGCATAGGCCTCCGTCTATTTGGTGAAGTGGTCAGTCTCTACAAGAATGTATTTATTCCTTGAACTGTCTTTGGTAAGGGTCCCAGAATATCTACAGCTACACGCTGGAGAGGAAATCCTGCAAGGTAAGTCCAAAGGGGTGCTCTCAGATTGGTGGTCAGTGATTTCCTTCTCACGCACTCAGGACATTCTCTACACCACAGCTATCTATCATTGGTCATCCTCGGACAATAAAACCTATATCGGATTTGCTCTAACGTCTTCGTAACACCTAAGTGGCCACCAGTAACCGCATCAAGCAACGATCTTAAAATATCGGTAGATAGGTAACGTGTTACTACAAGCTGAAGTATGTCCTGCTTATTTTCTTCCAGCCAGTGACGGTACAGAAGGCCCCGATGTACTTCTAATCGTTTCCACTGTGCCCACAAGCTCATGTAGCTCTTTCTCCTTTACTCCACAGGTGGTTGGCCTCTCCTTGTCTTCCCACTTTATATTAGCAATGTGTACGATGGCTTCATCAGCGTCCTCCAGTAATCTGATGTTCATGTCTGACCAATGAAGTGCCAAGCTTGAGTCATCTTGAGATATAGTGGATACTGGCAGCTCCTCCTGCCCAGATTGTTTGCATAGCAAACGGGACAGTCCATCAGCATTTGCGTGACTCCTTCCAGGACGATGTTGTACCATGAATTCAAATTCAGCCAATTTCTCTAGCCACCAGGCAACCTGCCCTTCAGATTTTTTAAACTGCTGCATCCAGTGAATAAAGTTGGGGTCTGTGCGCACTTTAAACTTTGTACCGCTTAAATAACTCCAGGAATGACATGTTGCATACACTAAAGCCAACATTTCTCTTTTAGTTACACAATATATACGTTCAACCTTTGTTAGCGCACGACTAAGGTAAGATACTACACGCTCCTAGCTCTTCTGTAATTGGCTTAAAACAGTTCCGAAGCCTGTCCCACTGGCGTCTGTATCCAAGATAAGCTCAGTGTCCATCTCTGGATAGGCAAGAATTGGAGCAGATGTGAGACGTTGTTTCAGCTGTTTAAAGGGACAAGCCCACTATTCGCTCCACCTAAACCTCTCTCCTTTTTGTGTGAGCTGATACAGGGGTTCCGCGATGTTTGAAAATCCCTTTACATAACGTCTGTAATATGAAGATAAACACAGAAAGGTCCTGAGTTCAGTGATATCACTAGGTATGGGGTTGTCCACCACTAAACGAACTTTTTTCGTATCATTGGCCACAACTTTTTTTTTAAATAACGTGTCCCAGAAACTTCACAGTTGTTCGAAATAGATTACGTTTCGATGGTTTCACTTTTAGGCCAGCTTCCCGTAACCTCTTGAACACCTCACGTAGTCTACTGATGTGCTCCTCAAAGGTTCTCCCAATCACAATTACATCATCCAGATACACCAATGCCGTATCCCACTGGAAGCCAGATATAACTAGATCCATCAATCTTTGGTACGTGCTTGGGCCATTACAAACTCCCAAGGGAAGCACCTTAAACTCCCACAGCCTATCTACTGTTGTAAATGCAGTCTTCTCACGATCCTGAGGAGCAACCTCAAGTTATCAGTAGCCACTCATCATATCGATTGTGGAAAATAGCCTCACACCTCCTAGAGAGTCCATTAGATCATCTATACGAGGGAGGGGATACGCATCCTTCTTTGTAATATAGTTCAGCCACCGATAATCTATACAAAACCTAGTTCCACCATCTTTCTTCTTCGCCATAACAATGAGTGAGCTCCGTAGGGTAGTTGAGGGTTGAATGGCGTCATTTTCACACATCACAATACTTCTCATTTCCACCCTACGGTGGTATGGAACTCTTCTCGGTGGTTGGCAGATGGGTGTACTTCCAACCGTATCAATTTCGTGATAAGCTAGATTAGTACGACCAAGGTAATTTGTTCCCCAAGACACACATATGGAAAATCGTTCAACATGGCTTCTGCTATGAAACGTTGGGTAGGTGATAGCTTGACCTAGTCTAAATCAAATAAGCTAGATGCCTTTTCACCCCGGTTAGTTTTATCTCTAGTCCCTACCATCCTCGCCATGACGCATGGCATCAGTGATCCAATATTTGTCCCACTCTATAAGGCTGTGGGTATGAATTTAGAAATCTCACTGGAATAGTCTTGTCCTTGGAAGATACTAAAACGCAGGCCACAAAATCTCCATGCTTCTGAGAAAGGTGACTGTTTATAATACCCCCATGCCCAAGTCCGCACTGATTGCTGCCTGGAGCACCACCTCATGTCCACTAGGTATCACGATTGTCTCTTTCAAAGTCACCCGGCACACTTCGGGCTGTGGTTCCCCTAGTATTTTATTTAGGGGTATTTCCCCTTCACCCACCCGCATTATTCCTTTCGAAAGCAAAACATCGCATTTGTTTCTGCGTAAAAAGTCAGTGCCCTTTGCAACAATCATTTCATGTGTTACCAAATAGCTTCCTATTCTAACGGTTACACTCACTATACCAAGCACAGTCATATGTACTTGCAGTCACTTGCATTTATAACTGACCTATTCGCACTGGCGCAGCCAGTATTAGTTAGGGGCGGGGGGTAGTTTCAATGATATGGGGCAAATCTGGCATTTCCATATCTGGACAATTCCGGCATTTTTCCACATGGGTCCATTACTGACACCTCTCTATGTATTTACGTGACGCTCATTAAGTCTGTCTTTATTTGTAGAGTTCCTCATTTATGATCTCAACAGCTTTAAGGACGAAAAAGAGGAAGGTGGGTAGCGTGGTCTAGGGGGGAGTTTCAACCCTGAACTCGCCCCCCCCCTTGGCTGCGCCAGTGCCTGTTCGTTGGCTGAAGTTTGCCATTTGACGCTCGTCGCCAAACTTTCTCATCTATGAGGGAAACAAACGCTCCAGTGTCTATCAGTAAATCTATAGGATCGTCCCACAACTTTCCCTCCACGAACACGGCTGAGCACGGCTCCACACTTCCTACTACAATGCGGTACTGACTTGAATAGGAATTTATTACCGGTGTGGTTTTGGGCACACCGGCAAGCACTAGTTTTTTTGTTTCTTGTCCTTACTACACTTTGCCCGAACATTTTCCAGTTCACCGCATTGGTAGCACTTTATTTCTAGTCCACGTTGGCATTTCTTCATTGTCTGAATGATACTTGCAACACTTGAAACCCCCCCCCCCTTAATATCTATAAGGTGAGAGAGGCAGTAAATTAGGTAAAGATTTACCTGGTTGAACATAACAATTTTATTTAGTCAAAAACAATAACAAGGTGATGAAAACATTCAATACTGCGTGAAGCGCGCTTTTCCGTCCAACGCGGAAATCAATTACATCAAAAGGTAAACATAAACGTTACCTCCTCAAAACAAATTACGTTACATTAAACTCATCAAAAGTTACGGTCCGGGATCTCAGTGACATGGTCTTTGGTTAATGGTTCTTTGGTTACTTCGCCAAATTGATTAGTTCCCAAACTGGTTACTCTAGCGTTATAGTTATCCACCCTAGTATAAATATATAACTTTCTTACAGGCGCCCGTAGCCAACGTGACGTCATAGCAATGACACAAGGCCACAAAGTAATAATAACCTATCAACTCTAGGCGTTTAACTTGGCGAACA